>ML341608.1:0-35981 GCA_005239505.1 Nicotiana paniculata | reverse complement strand
CTAAAGCAATCCACTGGGTTTCTGATGTTAGATTTTTACTTGTTGACAATTAGGACACTGGGCTACAAATTCTGCAACACACTTCTTCATGTTATCCTACCAATACTGCTCCTTAACATCATGATACATCTTTGTCGAGCCGGTATGGATGGAATATCGGGATTGATGAATCTCAACCATAATCTTCTCTCTCAACCCTGCCACATCAGGCACACATAACCGACCCTGGTATCTCAGTGCCCCATCTGCTCCGATCTCAAAAGATGTAATTTTACACTATTGAATGCTCTCTCTCAATCGTACTAAGGTAGGATATTCATATTGCCGTGATTTTACCTCAGCTACCAAAGATGATTCTGAGGTATTCTATAAAGTAACCCCTTGATCATCAGAGTCTAACAATCTAATTCTCATATTGGCTAGCTGATGAAGCTCTTTATTCAATCCCTGTCTACCTGCCTCAATGTGTACTAAGCTTCCCATTGACTTACGACTGAGAGCGTCTGCCACAACATTGGCTTTACCGGGATGGTACAATATCTCGACATCGTAATCTTTTAGTAATTCAAGCCACCTACGCTGCCTCAAATTCAACTCCTTCTGCTTGAAGATGTATTGTAAACTCTTGTGATTTGTGTAGATGTCAACATGGATTCCGTATAAGTAGTGCCGCCATATCTTCAAAGCATATATTACTGCAGCCAATTCCAAATCATGGGTCGGGTAATTATTTTCATGCTTCTTAAATAGTCTTGATGCATAAGCAATAACCTTCCCATGTTGCATCAATATGCACCCCAAAACCTATACCTGAGGCACCACAATATACCAGATAACCTTTTGTTCCTTCTGGGAGAGTGAGCACTGGCGTAGATGTCAATCGATTCTTTAAATCCTGAAAATTTCATTCACAAGCGTCCGACCACTAGAACTTAGTAGCTTTCTGTGTTAACTTAGTCAATGGTGCTGATATAGAGGAAAACCCTTCTACAAATCGCCTATAATATCCTGCTAGACCCAGTAAGATGCGAACTTCTGATGATGTTGTAGGTCTCGGACAATTCTTTACTGCATAAATCTTTTGAGTGTCGACACTAATACCCTCGTCAGATATCACATGGCCAACAAATGCTACTGAGTTCAGCCAGAATTCACATTTGGATAGCTTAGCATATAACTTACGATCCTGAAGCATATGTAATACCATCTGCAAGTGGCCCGCATGTTCCGCCTCCGAACGAGAATACACCAAAATGTCATCAATAAATACGATCATGAACACATCAAGATAGGGCCTGAATACAGTATTCATGAGATCCATAAAAGCTGCTGGGGCATTTGTTAGCCCGAACGACATCACCAAGAACTCAAAGTTCCCATATCTTGTTCTGAAGGCCGTCTTTGGAATATCCTTCTCCTTAACCCTCACCTGATGATACCCTGAACGTAAGTCAATCTTGGAGAAATACTTGGCACCCCGGAGTTGGTCAAACAGGTCGTCAATCCTTGGAAGTGGGTACTTGGTCTTTATAGTAAAATTATTCAATTGTCGATAATCAATACACATCCTCAACGACTCGTCTTTCTTCCGCACGAACAGGACTGCCGCACCCCAAGGTGAAGTGATAGGCCTAATAAATCCCTTATCCAGCAAGTCCTTCGACTGCGCCTTCAACTCTTGCAACTCTTCCGGGGCCATCCTGTATGGAGGAATATATATGGGTTGAGTGTCAGGAAACACATCAATGCTAAACTCAATCTCCCTTTCAGGAGAAAGTCATGGGAGTTCATCTGGGAAAACATCTGGAAATTCATTGACCACGGGGATTGATTGTAGAGTAGGCAGCTTCGCCTCCGCATTCCTAACATGAACGAGATGATAAATGTAACCTTTTGAGACCATCTTCCTTGCCTTAAGATAGGAAATAAACCTACCTTTCGGCGTAGCAATGTTCCCTTTCCATTATATGACGGGTTCATCAGGAAATTGAAACTTAACCATCTTCGTACGACAATCAACATTTGCATAGCATAAGGCCAACCAGTCCATTCCCATTATCACATTGAAATCAACCATTTCTAATTCAAATAAATTCGTCGAGGTTTGACGGCTAAAAATCATCACTGTGCAACCTCTACATACCCTTCTAGTAATCATAGAATCTCCTATAGGAGTAGATACCGCAAGTTGTTTACTTATCAATTCAGGTTCAACGCCAAACTTATTATCCACAAAGGGTGTAACATATGACAATGTAGATCCTGAATCAATCAACGCATGTACATCGTAAGAAAATACAGACAATATACTTGTAACAACATCCTGAGACGACTCGAGATCCTGTCGACCTACTAGAGCATAGGTTCGATTTTGAGCACCACTCGAACTCGGCACTGCACCTCTACCTCTACCACGACCTGTTGACTGCTGAAAACCCCGTGCTAGAGGTCCAACTGATGAGGAAGAACCATACACAGATCCAGTTGGCTGAGCCATACCAACACCTTCTCTGTTAGGACAATCTCGCATCATATGGTCAGGATATCCACAAGAATAGCACGCATCAGAACCTCGACGGCACAGTCCAAAGTGGGCCTTGCCGCACTGATCACAACGGGGTGTTGGGGGTCTCCTACGACTAGTATCGCTATGATATTGCGAGTCTGATGCCCGCGAACTCTTACCTAGACCAGAATAGGCAAATCGATCATACCGAGGCCTCTGAAACTGTGGAGGAACACTAGCTACAGGTGGCGCTGAACTCCTTGAAGACTGGGGCCTAACACTACCTCTGAAGTCATGAGAATACCCCACAAATCTCGCCCACTTATGTTGGCCCCTATCCTGCTCCCTATCTGCCCTTTTCTGGCGCTTACGATCCTCTAGGGTCTGGGCATAAGCCTGATTACGGGAAATATCCATGCCCTCCACTAAGGAAGCTGTTGTGCACTCATTTATCAGATGTGGTCCCGTTCACGAACATATGCACCCTATCACTCATCTCTGACACCATATGGGGAGCATACCTTGCTAAAGAATCAAACTGTATAATATACTCTCGCACACTCATATTACATTGTCTAAGGTTCAAGAACTTATCAGCTCTAGCTCATCGTATCTCAACTGGAAAATAGTGACGAAGAAAGGCCTCAGAAAATTCCTTCCACACAGCTGGAGGGGCATTCAGACCCCTGGATCTCTCCCAACTATCCTACTAGAAACCGCTAAATCCCCTAACCGATAAGAAGCCAACTCTACTACCTCTGTATTTGTAGCATGCATAACCCGCAGTGTACGATGAACATGGTTAATAAAAGTCTGCGGGTCCTCCTTGGGGTCTGATCCGGTAAACACTGGAGGGTCTAGATTAATAAAATCACAAACTCTGTACTATCCAGTTTATCAACAGCACCGGTATTCTTCCTCTGAGCCTGAGCAGCTACCAAGCTAGTCAACAACTGCACCGCACTCCCCATATCCTGGTCTGTAGGTCCAGATGGAGGAACTAGTAGTGTTGGGTGCCTCCTAATATCCTTGGATGAGATGGAGTAGATGAGGTATGAGACGACATCTCACTGTGAGCCTCACTTTGGCCTTCTCTGGCTTGAGGCACCTGACTGGTACCCTCTCCCGCAGCTATATCAAGCCGTCTACTAATCGCTTGCTTCCTACTTGAAGGCATCGCTGAAAGAAAACAAGGTTAATATTAGATACGAACACTAAAGACTCAAATCTACGCACGATCAAGATTCAGGAAGAAGGTAACAACCCTACACATCTATAATCAGGACTCTACTAGACACGGCTCATAGACAACCCCTAGGACAGACTTTCTCTAATACCAAGTTTGTCACGACCTAAACTGGAGGATCATGACTAGCATGAACATACATCACGGTAGGCACCCGCATACCTACCGAGCACCAACGTACATTTTATCTAACCTTCTTTATTATATTTAAGGGCCGACGGGATCAATATAAATGGTAGATATGGATCATGAATAATAAATAATGAAAGATAATGGCATGAACATACATCACATGGGTTGCAAGACTGCTAAGAAACTACATATAAGGTACGAGCTACAACGCTACCAT
The DNA here is from genome assembly GCA_005239505.1 of Nicotiana paniculata. NCBI lineage: Eukaryota > Viridiplantae > Streptophyta > Magnoliopsida > Solanales > Solanaceae > Nicotiana > Nicotiana paniculata. The sequence continues at coordinate 31,880 of ML341608.1, read as the reverse complement.
GAAAGACTATACAACCAATATTAGCTAACAAGGCATACCAAACTATACATGAGTCGACACCTGTCTATGAGCCTCTAAAGGAGCATAAGTGATGCAACATTGCCGGAACAGGGCCCCGACATACCCATAATATCTATAACAAAAATGCATACCAAGACCACGGCAAGTCCGGAGAAGGGATGTTGCCAATAACCGCTGAACTGGGAAGCCTACTGTGGCGGGGGATCTGTGTCTACCTATCTATCAAGACCTGTAGCACGACATGCAGCGTCCACAAATAAAAAGGACGTCAGTACGAATTAATTTACTGAGTATGTAAGGCAGAAAAACATAAGCAAGAACAGGAATGTAAACAGGGATAAAGTATATACAACCTCTAACATCTGGGTACCTATAAGGTCTACTAACATGAAATGCGTGATACATACATATATATACATAAACTTTTAAAACATACGCCTTTGTAGGCAACATCATCATAATATCATACCCGGTCGTAATAGGCTCGGTAAAACGTACCCGGCCACGTGGAGCTCGGTAAAACTCAACTGATGAGTGGTTGCACAATAGGTGTCGTACCCGGAAGACTATAGCGCGGCTCTGTAGAGTAAGATATATATATATATATATATATAATGCATGTCAGGACTCATTGGAATCATATTCTGAACCTTTCGGAGTGACGTAAGGTCGATATTCTCCGTACACGTTATTAGGACCAAATCTTCATTAAGAATCTTATAAGAATCAGGAAGTACCAACAACATTGATAACATAAGAATAAGAGATGCAACCTCAATATCAATTGTTCCATAAGAAGGGAAACAATGTACGTACTGCTAGCTTCTAAGAGTAGAGTATCTTTGAAAGCTCATTCATTGCATTATGTATAATTGGAGTCGTGCAAAAGAAGGAAAGGGATATCCTCACATACCTTGTATATATACTGCCCAACCTCAAGTTATGCAAATGTCACGAGTCCTTAATCTACAATAAGAGAAACGACACTATCATTATCATTTAAGCGCCGTAACTACTATGTATCGACCATAACATATTTTACGATGAAATGGACAGAACCTCCCCTATATTATGACTTCACACAAGTTAAAACAATCACCAAACATCCCAACACACCGCAATCTCTTCATACACAGAACGACCACCGTAGTAGTGTCAAACGACCTGGAAATGTTATGATGAACGACCAGCCCACCACCCAACATCTATATGGTTTTTCTCCACACCCTTCATCCTCCAAAACTCCACAAAACAGTAGTAAAACATGCAGCCCAACAGCAACACAAAATATTCCACAAAACAGTCCGCTACAAGTGAATAACTTGAACTCACGGCTTCCGATCACCTTCCCGTGAGTTCTTACAAATATAGAACGAATTACCATGAATTTACGACATAAAAACGGATGAAATAGAGAAGTAAGCTTACCTTACTTGTTGGACAACTCAGACCTTATCTTGGTTCTTCAAACTCTAGATATTACCTCCAATTAGAACTTGAAAGAGAGAGAAAGTCAATTAGGGTTTGTGGATAATTTTTGGGAGGAAGTTTGCAGGGGTTTAGATATGGTTATTTGTGATATATAATGAGGGTTATATTGCAGGAGATAATATTTTAAATGGAATCTTTGACCGACCCAAAATTGCCTCTTTTTGGTCTCTCATTTAACCAAGTAGGTGACACACCTACTTGTCACCTAGCAGCCTGTGCAGTCTCGCAACAATAGATATATCTCTCTACTCCGATGTCGTATTGATAAACGATTTAATGCGTTGGAAACTAGACTCATATATCTTCAATTTGGTGGGTAGATCACCCCGTTATTTAAAGTAAACTGGAATAAAAGCTTAGTAACATTTGACCTAAAGTTTAAATAAAATTATGAACATAAGTTACGACAACTTTTGTCGACTTTTGTTTCATAAATCGTTTGACTTCAAGACTTATGATACGTACGTTATATGATTCAAATACCTTAAAGAACGACCTCTTGAGAATATTAAGCACCCCTAGGTTTACCCAAAAATACGGGTTACAACATCCTTGATTCGTTTAACTTCTAATACTTGTTTATCACCCTTAATCACGCCTTCGGGGGAAACCTTAAGGCAAGCCATCAGAACGATCCCTTTTAACTAACAATGAAGAAGAGTATGAAGTTTTGATTGCAGGGCTCCAATTGGCCCGTGGACTTGATTATGAGGTTATCGAAATCAAATGTGACTCATAGCTGGTGGTAAATCAAGTCTACGGGATATTTGATGCCAAAGAAGAACATAAGCAACAATATGTGGTAAAGGTCCAGGCTCTTTTGGCACGATTCTGGGAGTGGTCAATTACTCATATCCTAAGGGAGGATAACGCAGAAGCGGATGCATTAGCAAACTTAGGATCATCGGGATTAGAGTCCGGGACGGTAATGCAACTAATGAACTCAGCCCTGGATATGGATGGTTACTATGAGGTAAATTCGACTAATCTGGTCTGGGACTGCAGAAATGAAATAATCGACTATCTCGAGCACGGGAAGTTGCCCAAAGACCCCAAAGCATCATGAGCGTTACGCGCCAAAGCTGCACGTTATAGCTTCAAGAGAGGCCAATTGAATAGAAAATCCTTCCAAGGCCCACTCGGCACAGTGCTTAGGATTTTCGGAAGCTAATTATGTCATGAGAGAAGTTCACGAAGGGATATGCGACAATCATTCGGGCGCAGATTCTTTGGTGCTGAAGTTGGTACGGGCAGGATAGTGCTGGCCTTGCATGGAACAAAAATCCAAAGACTTTGTACAAAAATGTGATAAGTGCCAATGCTACGCACCACTAGTACACCAATAAGCAGAAGCCTTACATTCGGTTTTGTCCCCATGGCCGTTCATGAAATGGGGGATGGACATCGTCGGACCGCTGCCACCAGCTCCCAGAAAGGTAAGGTTTCTTTTAGTTTTGACTGATTATTTTTCTAAATGGGTGGAAGCAAGTCCTTATAATAAGATCGGGGAATGCAAAGTATCGACTTTCTGTGGGAAAGTATAATTTGCACGTTCAGAATACCAAAAGAGATAGAATGCAACAATGGGCCATAGTTTATCGGCGCAAAAGTTACAAAGTTCCTCGAAGATTTAAGAATAAAGAGGATCACTTCTCCAGCTTATCATCCGAGCGCAAATGGTCAAGCTGATTCAACTAACAAAGTGATTATTCAAAACCTCAATAAAAGCTTGGAAGCAGCAAAAGGCAAAAGGAAAAAGGAAAATGGCCCGAAGAATTGCCCGGAGTTCTATGGGCCTACCGAGAAACTCATTTCCCCCCTTGTGTACGGTGTTGAAGCCCTAATCCCGATGGAAGTAGGTGAACCTACTTTGAGATATTTTTAGGTAGATGAAGAATCAAACAACGAATCAATATTAATCAACTTGGAACTGCTAGAGGAATTCAGGGACTTGGCGCAAGTAAGGATGGCAGCTCAAAAGTAGAGAATGGAGCGGTATTATAATCGAAGAGCCAACCCTCCGTAATTTCAAAGTAGGAGACTTGGTCCTAAGGAAAATAACTCAAACTACCCAGGAGCTCAATGCGGGGAAGTTAGGTCTAACGTGGGAAGGGCCCTACCGGTTTCAACTATCACTGGGAAAGGTTCATACGAGTTGGAGAACCAAAATGGAGAAAAGTTGTTGAGCAATTAGAACGTAGCACACCTCAAAAGATTTTTAACGAGGTAGCAACAGAAAGCATACTACGAAGATAGTAGAAATAAGACCTTTGCTAGCAAGACAAACAAACAAGCTTCCACTCGGGGACGATTAGATAATCTTTGGTTCGGTAGAAAATTTCCACTGGGAAGTTAAGTTTGCTAGCGAACAAATTTACCCGACCGTTCACGAGCACAAACCACTAGAGGGTTGTTAGATAGTTCTTTGCTCGATAGCATAAATTCCTGAGGGAAAGTAAAGTGTGTTACCAAGTTGAGGAGTATCTAGAAATTCATTAGTGGAATATTTGAAGGCACAAGACTTTCAGTGTTCCAATTCGCATTATTCGCATTCGAAAATTAGGGGGAATGGTATGAGGATACGACAACATTGACTGCCACGACAACCGGGAAATGAAAATCTGGAAAGGCAACATTCGCTGCCACGTCAACTGGGAAACAAAAATACGGAACGACAACATTGACTGCCACATCAACCGGGAACAAAATTCCGGAAACAAAATGCATCATCGGGGCCGAAGACTGCGCAGCCAGCCCCGTAGAAAAAAGTTGTATAGAATAATCACAAGTAATGGCAATTTCTTTTCAGCATAGCAAATGCTTGTTTATTTTATGAAAATAGAAGGAATAAAATGAAATCCTTTTGTTTTTATCTTGTTTCTTGTCTGAACGATGAATTAACTTTGTCATTTGAAAGTTAAACAAGTACTTCGAATGTTAGTTTCGTAATGAACATGAGACGTCCTCTTCAAGAGAACTGTAAACATAAGAGGGCACTCTCTTATAAAAAATCTCACGTTAAAGGGTTCGGAAGAATTTATGCCCGGAATCAAAAATACCATCGGGGAAATATACACCTGAAGCCGCATACGAAAAGGATGCAAAAAGAAAACTTGCGCAAATACTTATAGAAACTCTCACGTAAAAGGGATAATGCTCGAAACCGAAGTGTTTTGAGGAAACTACATCTGAGACTACACATAGTACAACGCGAACAGAGAAACATGTGTAGAATTCTTAAGCAAATGCAAGGGTTAAAGACGTGCATGAATATTCAAGCGAAAGTAAGACTCAAACAATACTTGAGCAAAGAAATGTCTTTATTTACAAGACCGTGCCAAAATGGTAAAAGTACTTGATGGGAAAAGAAATGAAAAACTAAATTGCAGTGTCTTTGGACCAAGAGGAAGAGAAGGGTACGCATCCCTGGGAGAAGTAGGTGGGTCCACTGATGGCTCAACATTTTCCCTAGTCTGGACTTCAGCATCGTCGCCCTCCGATCACTCTTCAGTGCTCAAAAACTCGGAACTGAAACCAGAAGAACCAGGAGCATCAGACTGCGTTGGGAGTCTATTTTTAGCAGCCAACTCAAGCCCTCAGGCCTAAGCAATTTCGGCATCAAAATCAATGACACCAGCTTTGGCCTCTTCCAAGGTTTTTCTCCCATGTTGTACATGGCATAAGTTCTTTTCAACAACGAGGGAAGCCTCTCGGCGCTTTAGTTCTTCTTTCAGTTGGGTTACCTTGGCAGAAAGTTTTTTCAGGGCGGACCTACCAGATTTGAGGCTGACATCAAGGTCGCGGACAGTTGAACTAAAGAGCCTATTTTCATGTAATTCTCTTCTAGCTGGGCATGCTTCGCCCCCACATCAGCAAGTTCTTCGATCTTGGATTTCAAAGCTGCTTCTAAGTCAGTCCATTTTTTGGTAGTAGCAGCCTCGCGCTCGGTTGCAGCAAGATTGACGTCCTGGACTTCAGCCCATTTGGCCTTGGCTTCATGAAACCTAACCCTCAGCGGGCCAATTTCTTGGCTAAGGGTTACCATTTCTTGCTCGCTTTGCTACAAACAAGCCTCCAAAACAACGACCTTAGTGGCTTTGGTTTCCAGTTCCGAGAGGTGGAGAACATTTTGGTTGACGAACGCAAAACCGGCGTATAAACTTAGGCTTGCTAATCAAAGATAGTATAGTATTAAATCGTCTCCACAATGATTGGTTTCAATAATGTTCTATTAATTCTTCAGCTTAACACTATCCAGGATAATCAACCTTCTGATTTATGTTATTATTGACTACAAATAAACTACAATTATCAGCTGTAAGAAACTGATGATACCCGAATGATTAGTAAAAATAAAGGAATATCAATGAGAGAGGCAAGGGTGATGACAAGATATGTGATCATTTATTGTTCCGGGTAACTCTATGCTAAATTCACTCTTAGCTTCTATTGATTCTCTCGATTTCAACAGATTATTGGGCTACTTCAAAGATTTCAAATCTTCTTCCGAATGAATTTGATTCCATTAGATAGCCCAATAACAAGCCCTATGAATGTATGCAGTAAAATAGTGAATGAATGATCCTTGGGAGAACACCTTTCGATTATTCTCCTGAACTGGGTAAATTAATAACTCCTTAAGCTCTTTGGATTACTTAGTAGAGGCGTAAAATCAACCCAATTAAGATAACACAAAGCAAATAGCAGTAAACTTCTCTTTTGATTAAAGTAAGACTACAATAAACCTTACAATTCACTTAAGAACTCATTCAGTAAAGTCGGGCAATTAACATAGAGTAAAACCCAAAACAATGATTAATTCACAACATCCGTCAACAACCCTAAGGAGAATTACTCCATAGCGAAGAAAGTATTCAAAACGAGAGTACTAGAATAACAAAAAGATATTACAATTCCCAAATTCCACCTAAACTTTCGTATTGAGTGAATTTGATCAAGTATATCGATTTCCCGTTGCTTCCGTCTTCTTATCTCTCAAACGTTACTTCTCAAAATCAAGATACCCTCCTTTTAAACGAGTTGGGATTCATATAGGTCAAGGAACGTCGCCCCCAGAATTACAATTTTAGCATTTCCCCAGAGGGACGTGCGCGGTCGCGCACCTGTGCAGGTGACCGCGCACATTTGAAAGTTTTTTTCTTGACTTGCCCGGCCAGTGCGCGGCCGCGCAATTGGGCCATTTTGTGCTCTCATTTTATTTCTTCTTTTTAAGTGCGCGAACCTCCGTTGATCCTAGAACGAGCTCCCAATGTACTCCATAATTTTTACTTGGCCCCAACACTCCATATTAGCTCAAAACGATTCCTAACCCCATTGTAGCCAGAAATTTCTCCTGCAAAGAATAAAACAATTAGTCAGAGCAATTTACTACCATTTAGCACTGAAACGTCAGTAAAGTGCAGCAAATTAAAATGCAAATAGTGTCCAAAACACATACTTATAGCCTATCATCATTGGTCCCGTTCCACCAAAAGTTGATTCCGTTCAGAAGTAAGTTCCCCCTTCTCACAATCAACCTCTGAAGGCCCTCAGAAACAAGAAAGTTGGCCTACAAAATAAGAAGAAGTAAAACTTAGAATACATTCATACAAAAGTAGAAGAAATGACAAGGAAGAAAGGGACATACTGTTGCAGCGTTGTGCATGCCATTTTTCAACAAACACTATCCTGAGAGTGCCTGAATATTTTCCCAGTCTTTCTTCGAAGCTAGACGCTTCAGATAATTTGCAAGTTATATCGGTCGAGATAGTAAGTTGCATCTGATAGAGACCAAAGGAGTAAATTTCCTGCTCCTTTGTGGATCTTTATAAGGGGAAACATAATTTTGTCCCAAATTCCCTTGAACTGGGGACTGTGGAAGAGGAACACCTTCTTCATAATCAGGTGCGGCCGGTGGAGGTGATGTAGGTATTGCCAGTGGAATAAAGGATGAAGATGGAAGTGATGTAGAAGTTGCTAGTACGGTGAAGGTGGAGATAAAGCTGATGGACTTGAAGAATAAGAAGTAGATGCATCAAATGCAGTGCTTGTTGTTGGATGCTCACTAACCAAAGACGGCAAGGACCCGATACTCAGCCTCACAGTAGTCTGTCTGTGGTTTCTGAGGTAGGAGCACTTGGAATTTCAGTCCTATTCATTAGTATACTATCAAAAAAGTGGCTCTCCTTCCATTATGAGACACAAAAATTGGGGCCCGAAGACGGGAGAGCATTATCTACCAAATCAAATTCTCCCCAAAGTGCCGAGACATCGTCCTCGGTTGGTGTAACTATCTCAACAGGTCGAGCATCTTGTTGAGATGATGAGGATCGTCACCTTCTATGTAGAGAAGCTCCCTCATCACTTACTTATTCATCATCATCAATCATCACGGCGTCTACGATTGTCTTGGAAGGAGGACCAGTCACCATAGCCACCAGAGATGACTCGGGTGCATCAGTCTTTGCCCTCTTATTCTTTTCCCTGGACGCAGAGAAGCGTCTTCTCTTCAATTGTTTATCCTCCGACCGGGGACTCCGTGAAGAAACATTAGTTCTCAAAACAGGTCCGCAGCTATCTGTTCGAGTAAGCGCCTCCTGAAGCAGCCTCGTTGCATTAGCACGATCAGCCAAGACATCCTTCTTGGGAACAACAATAGAGCTCGCGGGTAGACCTAACTTCATAGACAGGTTAGAAGAGATCAATCAAGTTCTTTACATGAAAAATTGAAACAAGTCGAGTTTTGAGTTTACCATGATTCTTGGCCTTCCACCCCTATTTAGAAGCCAGTTCTTTCCACGAGCGAGTCTCGGACGTCGTAACATCCAAGATATTTTTCACCCACCGGTCCAAATCTTCGATCACCGATGGGATCCATCGAGTTGCTGAAATGAACGAAATATGGAGGATCAATACAGCTATAGAAAAATATTCAGTAAAAAGAAATACTAAACAAGGAGCTTACGAGTGCGATTCCAAGCCGTCGGAAAAGATAAAGTCATTGCCGGAATAATGTCGTTGGTGGCGAGTGCAAGGAACCGTTCCATCAATTCACGGTGATTGTCATCATCCATGCTAGACATCAAAGCATGGTGGCCACGCTTGCAGAGGTTTATCATCCCCCCTCCCCCGAAAGATTTTGGGGGATTAGAGATTCATCATATATGCTAAGGTTAACTCCTCTCCAGTTTCCTGGCACAGACGCCGAAGGCAAGCGATCGTCCTCCACACATAAGGACTTACTTCTGTCAAACACACCTGGTAATGGAGGCAAAACTCTGCAACCAAGGAATCAAGCTCCCCGTTCAAAGAAAATGCACCCAAAGTAAAGGGATACATGTAAGCATATGTAAAACCCCCATTGGGAAAGGTGACTCGCTCCGATAGATCGGGAACGATAATTTCTAAGGCATGGCAGCGACAATCTTCCTTCATAGCAGGAATGCTCAAAGGGCGTATGGAAGAAGGATACCTGCTAACGGCCCAGGTACGAGACCCAACAGTACGGAATTTCTCTTCAAAGTCTTTTGTGGTAATAAGACGTTTAGGGATAATGGAGTCCACTGTTGGAGGAGCAAAGTCCTCGGCTTTGTTGTTTCCTTTTGAAGAACTGATACGTTTTGAGAAAGAAGTCATTGAAAGAAAGAAAGGTTTTTTCGTTTGAAGGGAAATAGTAAAAAGATGAAGAAACAATATGCAAGATTAGATGAAGGAGGCTCGAAAAGTTATGGAATATAAGGGTGGAAGTTGATACATGTAAGTAATAGTTTTGGCCACTAAATTCTTGATTACCTAGGTAATTGGCAAAAGACGTGCCGAATCATGGGAAGACGCGTGTTCGGGGTATTAAATGCGGACAGGCAGACGTCTAATCAACCGTCAGTAGCTTTCAGAGGGGATTATAGTAATTCCCGCCAAAAGAGTGTTTCTACCAACTTTCCGGTAACACAAATTTATGTCACCGAAAAGCATGGGGACTATTTGTATTGTGTAAAATATGTTATGGTACGTGGCCATCCAAGAAGGGGACACGTGGAACCCAAGACGGGGATGGCCGAAGATCGAACGCAGTCATTCCACTTGTCACTAGAAAGGATAACGTTCATAAAAGTATTAAATGTTCTGCGCTCGGTAGCATTTAATAAGGAATATTCTGCAACATTAAGAGCGACGGCCCGTTAAAGAGAATTTGACACTTATGTTCACCATTACATCTTCATCAATGGTCTTCATAATTGACATTAAAGGAGGGTACGATCCTAGGACCTCCTTCCCGGACACAACTATAAATAGTAAGCTCAGTCATCACTGTAAACGACATGAATTTTCTGACAAAATTTACACTATATTCTAGACAAAGCTTAATACAATTTTACTTTCTTGCTTTTTGATTTCATTATTGCTGTGTCCGGAAACCTTGTTCCCGGAATTGTCATCTCTGTTGTTTCATCCACATTTTAAGGCTAAGTATTGTACATTTCTTTAATTATTGTATTATTTCAGGATCAAATTAGTTCATTTGTTTAGAAACTATGTATAAATTCAGTTGTATCGTTTTACGGGTAAACAATTACCTTACACAACATGTATATACTTATACTGTAAGATGTTTGATACTGTTAGCGTATAATATGCGTTTGTGAGGCTTCCGTTTACTGTAAAGAGTACTCAACACCATTTGGAGTTACTCCAATGGATTGGCCTTTTCTATATGGGATCTCTCCTGATCAACCCAATAGATAAATCAGCTCCAAGAAGCTGAATTTCAACTCAAGTTCACCAACACACACACAATTTATAGGGAAATTTATCGAAAATATCGATTTTACTGTACAAAGTATCTTAATTTTATCACGTGTCATACTTTAAGGTCATTTACATTCTCATCTTTAGCAAATTGTCTCGTATTGCTAGGAGATAGCTGATATGTTCAGATAGTGTTAGTCCTCTAGTATTGCTGTTTTACTAAACTATTGTTTTTCTCTATTTTTGAATCAAAGGTCATTTGTTTGCTAACCCATGGACGTTCAACAAGATCAGGTCCATCAATAAATCTAGGTCCAATATTTGAGCGTACGAGCTAGTCAATGTCTATATAAGTATCTATTGATGTGAAGGATGACCTATGGTTGCACATGGCTAATTTTTGAGTTTGTAGTTTCTCTGCTTCAAATATGTCGAGGACATCATTATGTGGCTGAAAGTGTCACGCTTAAATTGTAATCAGACGATTTAATGCACAATTCTGTTTGATTTGAAGTTCTTGATAGATTTTATTGAAAATTGAGTTGGAAATCTTTTTAAAAAAAAACAAACCTTTTTTTATGAAAATATCTCAATCACACCTTGACTTGTCTGGTGTTGAAGTTGATTCAATTTCAAAGAGTAATTTTTATGGGTGATTATTCAACTGTGTTCATTACTCAAAAGTCAATTTTCTTACTTTTGTTATACAAAAATCATTCGTTTTTCGCTCTATTTATCAGGAATGTCACATTGGCAGATTTTATAATACTTTTACTTGAAAAGTATATTATGCCCCTGACATTATAAATCCTCTCATTTACGTAACCCTTTCTATATTATATACTATATAATATATTTTTACCTAAGTATTTTACTTCTAATTAAAATAACTTTATATTATTTTATTTATTATTTTTAGAATATATCTATACAATTAATTTTTTTATGGCACTCAGTTTGTTTAATCATATTCAAACATGAACATATTTTAAATATAGAAAAATATAAAAATATTTATTTTTAATATTTATTTGAAATAATAAAAATATATTTGTTTATAAAATGATAGTTTTTTATAGTTAATAAAAAATTTTAAAAAAGTTTCAAAGATATTTGTGTTTAATTAAGTTTTTTAAATCTTTATCTGCAAATATCATTTATTTGAAAGTATTAATCTGATGTGTCATTGTGATAAATATAAGTATTTTAATATTGGACTAATAGGTATGGCTTAGCTGATAAATCAGCGAGCCTTGATTTTATAATTTTCATTAAAAATATTTCATTAAGCACGATTAAGTAGGGTTGGGCATATATCGGGTAAAACCGATAACCCAAACCGTTAATTATTTATTGGGTTATCGGTATCGGGTTATTGGGTTAACGGTTCAGTAACGGTTTAGAATTTTTTCACTATTGGATTATCGGTTCGGGTTTCGGTTTGCTAGTTTTGTTAATGGGTTAACCGATAATCCAATAAAAATTAATAAAATTACGACTTTACCCTTAAGTATATACATATGTTAGGGCTTCAGTTCATTCTCTCCTATTCTTTCTTAACCGCACTCTTCAGTTGCGTCATCTTCATTCTTCATAGACCTTACTAGTTACTCCTAGCGTAAGTCTTTTAGTCTTATACATTAGGCTTTTAATTTTTATAACAAAATTCATCTTCATATAGGGATTTCTCTATGATTTCTTTTTTCAGGTTAAGCATTTGACAAATGACATCCAGTTTATCTTGGACTGTTTGAGGGCTTCAACGCTTGTGGAAGTGCAGATATTATGTGAAATAAAAATTCTAAATCAACTATTGTTGTTATCATATCGGAGGAGGCAGCTAATGTCTTGGAACATTTTGTGGGAATTGCTGCAGTTTGATAAGTTACCCACTGAGTTTTTGGTGAAGCCTATAAAGATTGAGTAGTTGTTGTCTTGTTAACTTGAATTTGAATTGTTAGTACTGTATGTTTGGACTTGTTAATTTTAAGGTGAAATTGCAATTACTTTGTATTATTATTAATGCATTTGGACAACTGTTGTTGAAGAATTAGAACTATTCCAGTTGTGGCCACAAGACAAAACGCACAAATGGGTAGTATACTATATGTGAATTCCTCTCTTTTTTGCTTAACTCCAGTGAATTTTCTTCTCTTTTTTGCTTAACTCTAGATTGAGCTATCTTATCGGGTAAACCGATAACCAAACCGATAATGATCGATAACCGATTAATCGATACCCGATAACCGATATCTTATCAGTTCGGTTATCGATTTATCAAATTTGTAAACCGATAACCGATATGCTAAACCGATAATATTCATAACCGAACCGACTGATGCCCATCCCTATGATTAAGAACGTGTACTTGTGATTTGTTCGTTGTAATGCTACCGACAAATTTAATAATGCTACTTATATATCTTGAAAATTAATTTTAAAATAATTAAATGTACGAATATAACAAAAGTAATAAATAAAATAATATTAAATTATTTTAATTATAAGTAAAATATTTGGGTAAAAGTTTATTATGTAGCATATAATATAGATAGTGGTGCATAAATGAGAGGATTTATAATGTCAATGACATAATAGACTTTTCAGGTAAAAGATATGTAAAATCTTATCAAAATCACTATTGTGACAACTAGAGCATCGTAAAATGATTTTTATGTAACAAAAGAAAGAAAAGTGACTTTTGGGCAATGAACACAAAATTGAATGACTTTTTACATAACCAAAAAAAGAAAAGTGACTTTTGAGTAATGAACACAGAGTTGAATAACTACCCATGTAATTTACTCAATTTCAAATCATATCCCCTGAGAAATTCTATGTTAGAAGGACACATAATAATTCATCTGAAATAATAACACTTTATATCTTATACCACATAGGCTGATTTTTAAGTTGACAACTACCAACAAGTAATTGTATGGGCCAAAAAATATCTTTGATATAGGCAAGCCGCATCAGCATCATGATATTCTTCATCGGCCGCCACGTCCTATCAGTAATGTCTCCACAAAGATCTACCCTAGGTCGAAGTAGCCTCGAAGCGATGAAGGGTACGGTCGAAGAGTCAGCAAAGATCAAAGTCGTGAAGTCATTGTAGTTCAAGGTCGATGTCGAGCATCTTAGACAGAGTTATAACGGCTAGTTTTAAGATAAGACATGAAGGTGCATATTCCAGGGATATTCTCGCATCTGTACTAATAGGGTTTCTAGAAACATGTTCCCTATAAATAGAAAGAGACGCAATGATAAAGGAGTGGAGATATTCATTTGTAAAAAACACTTCGACTTTATAGAGAGAATCTGATCTTATTAGAAGCATACAAAAACAATTTTTTTGCTAAGATTCTTGTCTATTCTTTCCACTGGATCCAAGAACAATCTGAGTGTTCAAAAAGCTCATCAATCATTCATAACTGTCAGAAAGAATATCCACCGACCTCACCCCTTTTCGAGTAACTCACACATTTTTATTTACTTAAATGTCATTTATTATTATTTAATGTCATATTTCATCTTTTTGGATCACTAAATATTGTTATTATTGCTTACATTCATTGCCATCCGGACAAATACATAAGTTATTTGTCATAAAACCGATAGCTTTGTCTTTAGGATATTATCATTAGCTAAGATTAACTCTTCTTTATTTAAATCTAATTGGTTGAACCAAGATCTATATTTTTTATCAAAGAGTAAAATCCTGCTCGGATAAGCCATGAACTAGATAGCAAGAAATTAAGCGAGTTCAGAGGTTAAGTTTATGTTGACAATTTCGTTTAAGCACTAAACAGGTATCAATGGAATAGCTACTGAGGAAGGTTTTTGCCTTCTCAATAGAAAGCGCTTACCTCCTTAGTGGATCTACGTGACACGAATTTGAATTAATTAAAATAATGGGTTCCAAACAACGGAAGCCCAAAGAAAAAAATTATAGGAGGTTCTTTTGTTCTTTTCCTTAAGAAAGATGATTGACTGTGATGGAGCAATCAACATCTAAGTAAAATGAGAATTTTACAAATTTTCTTTCCTACTTCCTGTTTTGCCTTTTTTTAAAAAGAAGGAAGATGCTGCTGGTGCTCTTTTTTCCTTTTAGACAACTTTGCCTTGTGGTGGTGCAGGATTAGACATCGACATTAGGTTATATGTTAATATCCAAAAAATATAATAACATAAAGAGCATATATAGTCAAATTTCTATATAATAATGTCGTTTGTCTAGATATTTTTTGGTTACTATACTGAAATGTTGTTATAGAGAAGACATTTAATATGTTGGTGAAAATATAATTACAATTGAAAAATAAAATGAAGAAAATAAAATATCTTCAGCTGAGGCGCGAATATCTCGCTTTCTTTAAGGAGATTCAAGCCCACTGTGGTAGTATCTTCACCGATCCAGCAGTAATACTCTTGACTTGTCCCCTTCAGGATACAACAGCCCGACAAAGTCGTATGACTCGAACAAACTCTGGACAAGTTGTTCAGCTCAAACCTCCACCAAGATGAACACATTCCTTCAACAAAAATAATATTCTCTTTTGTAAATAATAAGTTGGAGACTTAGATTTTTTTTCCCTTCTCTTAACTCTCTTTTTTACTACAAAAATTTCATTTTTTTCACCCACGCTACAATATTTTTCCATCTACAACACAAGGAAGAAACACCACTATTTATAGGTGTAAAATCTCTTCCATAAAATAAATAATAAAGTAGTGGGATAATAAAATTATAGAACATAGTTGGTGGTTATAAAATTTAATATTTAGTGGGTAATTAGTGGTAGATCATGGCATTAGTGGTTTCAAGAGTTACACCAAAATAATTATCACTTTCTTGCTAATTTATAACCGCTATCCCACAAGAAATAATGCACTTTGATATTAAAATGCACTAACACCAACATTCCCCCACTCATTTTGATATTAAAATAAGAGAGTTTACCAGTTGAAGGGAGACTATTATGCATAATGAAGGTGTGCTCTGCATTGAACCTCCACTTAGTAAAACAGTGATCTCTACTCTAGAGTCAGTACTGGTCTAAGACTTGAACTATGACTGCTTTAGTGAAATAAAGTATCATTGTTTACCCATAATAATCAAGGTGTTGACATAAACTTTATTAGCCAGCACATTATAGCCTTATGCTATC
Organism: Nicotiana paniculata; assembly: GCA_005239505.1. Lineage (NCBI taxonomy): Eukaryota > Viridiplantae > Streptophyta > Magnoliopsida > Solanales > Solanaceae > Nicotiana > Nicotiana paniculata. The sequence continues at coordinate 16,452 of ML341608.1, read as the reverse complement.
TCGGTTTTCACGAGATTTTTTTAGAATAAGCCTAATTTTCATAGGAAGCGGCCTACGTCCACACTCACATAGATGAAATATGTCAAGGATGCTCCTGTAACTCTAACACCCCACTCATACGAGCTGCCGATTTTCATTAAGAGTTAATAAAACTCAACCTCGCAAATCATTACAGGATAAATGCAATCACACTATAGGGATAGAGCAATAATAAAAATAGTGCATTTCAATCCAAGCCACCATATGGTTCGTTCTTCCCATTGAACCTGGTTATAGGATCTCTAGTCCCCAGGTTGGGTTTCCTCATATATGACTTATGAGTTTATGTTCTTCAATTCTATCCCCCTCGATGTGCTCCATACCTTTTTTGTTGCCAAGGCCTTGGTTAGTAGATCTGCAAAATTATAACATAATCAACCATTTTTATCACTTTTCAAATATCACACAATATTGTGTTTTCTCCTTATAGGTCTTGATCTACCGTTGTAATAACGATTTTGTACTCTACCAATAGCAACTGTGCTATCACAATGAATTAAAATAGAAAGAATTGATTTTTCGAAATAAGAAATTTGAAATAGTAAATCTCTCAACCAATTCGCTTCCTCACTAGCTTAAGCTAAAGCAATTAGTTCAGCCTCCATGGTAGAGTTAGTAATTATTTAAAAAAAAAATTCAACCTATAGCACCACCTCTCAAAGATAAAATGTTCCAATTTGCATCAGAAAAGCCTTCAAGTACAACATGATATTTTTTATAATATAAGCCATAGGTTTTTGTTCCAAGTAAATACCTCATAACTCTTGTTATGGCATGCCAATGTTCATTACCCGGCTTGCTTGTAAACCTGTTAAGTACTCATACTGCGTATGCAATCTCAAATCAAGTGTAATAAGTCACATATTCTCAAGCTTCCAATTAAGCTAGCATATTCCTTTTGATTTATCACATTATTATAACTTTGTACAAGAAATAACACTTGAATCAAAAGGAGTTACAACATGCTTGCAGTCAATAAAATTATTTTATTCAAAATTTTCTCAACGTAATGTGACTAATCAAGAAAACTTGCCTCATACAAATCTTTCATGTCAAAGTAGCTACTAGGCATAATTTTAGTTTCTTCAATAACATTGATATTAGAGTTATAAATTAATAAATCATCAATTTAGAGGCAAATAACAGCATGTGAATTATTCCAAGACTTATCATAGATGCACTTATCACACTTCTTGATTTAATCAACTTTCGCTCATGCATGAATACTCAAATTATTCATGCAAGATTTTTTTTTACCCCCACTATTTTTAGCATTATAAAATTTATTTTTCATGAAAAATATATCATATATTCATGAAAAATATAACGTAAAAAAGTGTATACCTTTTCTTTGCTTGAGCTAAGCAAGCAGAAAAATACTTTACCCTTCTATCTGTTAAAGAGAGTGAATTTCTAACTTGATATTCGCAATTCAACTGCATAAAATTTTTTTGAATCCCCTTAAAATTGTTGGTGAAAATACAATTGCAATTGAAAAATAAAATATCTTCAGGCTGAGGTGCGGATATCTCGCTCTCTTTAAGGAGATTCAAGCCCACTGCGGTAGTATCTTCACCGGTCCAAGAGTAATACTCTTGACTTGTCTCCTCCAGGATACAACAGTCCGACAACGTCGTATGACTCGAACAAACTCTGGACAAGTTGTTGAGTCCAAACCTCCACCAAGATGAACACCTTCCTTCAACAAAATTAATATTCTCTTTTGTAGATAATAAGTTGGAGACTTAGATTTGTTTCCTCTTCTTAACTCTCTTTTTCACTATAGCAATTTTATTTTTTTCACCTACGCTACAATATTTTTCCATCTACAACACAAGGAAGAAACATCATTATTTATAGGTATAAAATCTCTTTCATAAAATAAAAAATAAAGTAGTGGGATAATAAAATTATAGAACATGGTTGGTGGTTACAAAATTTAATCTTTAGTAAGTATTTAGTGGTAGATCATGGCATTAGTGGTTTCAAGAGTTACACCAAAATAATGACTTCTTTCTTTCTAATTTATAACCACTATCTCACAAGAAATAATGCACTTTAATATTATAATTTTAATATTAAAATACACTAACACCAACATAATATAACATAACATTAAAGACCGATTAACAAAATTTAACTGTTATCAAAATTTAATTATAGAGAATGAAATAGTGAGCTATAATTCCAACTGTAGTGGTTAATATTGACATAATAGAAGTAAGTGGGTCGATCAAGTATCTGAAGTCTAAAGAAAAATCATTATTGATGATCCAAGACCATGCATATTGATAAAAAAAACTGCTATTTATTTGCTGAATAGACAGGTAGATTGAAAAAATCACGACTATGCTTAACAATAAAACACTCTAAAAAGCCCACATACAGCGAAAACTTTTTGTTACCGTTGGAAAAAGAACAAGCCGGAACATGACAATCTACTCAAAATATCCCTAAGCTAAGACTAAGTTCCCAGTGGTATTTCAATCATGGCATATGCCATACACCGTGAATCCCTAAGCATAGTGGCGAATATTGTCCTACACAAACACTTCTAATGGATTTGCTTATTTTGAAAGGCTCTGTTCTTATTTTTTGAATAAAATGCAGACGCTTCAATAGTAAGTCTCAACAAGTCAATTACATCTAAGTCATCACAAACATGCACAACTTTGGTTTTAGTCACATAAACTTGTCTGCATTTTTACTTCAATATATGCTTTTCAAATCTATTCACGTAGTCACACTAACTCCGAAAGATTTTATTAACGTATTTCATATGCATTTCATGCATTTATACATACACATTGACACCAGATAGCGTTATATACGCGTATATATATATATATATATATATATATATATATATATATATATATATATATATATATATATATATATATATATATATATGGGATATGAGAAATGTTATGGCGTTATATACGCACCACACCTGATCAACTGGTATACGTTGATGATTTTTCCCACAGTGGACGAGATGATATGATGGGATGCTCTCAGAGGTCTGATGATGTTATGAAACATGTACCTATGCACGACATGACATTCATACGCATATGCATGATACTATAATTATTTCATAATTTACGGAGTGATCCAGACTTATAGGTTGAGTCATTTACTCTATAATTCTCACATGTCTGTTATGTACTTAATTATGTGCCTTACATACTCGGTACATTATTCGTACTGATATCCCTTTGCCTGGGGACTCTGCGTTTCATGCCCGCAGGTCCCGATAGACAGGTCGAGAGCCCTCCAAGTAGGCTATCAGCTCAGCGGAAGATGTTGGTGCGCTCCATTTGCTTCGGAGTTGTTTGTTTGGTTAGTATGATTTAGACGCGTATTGTTTGGTATGGCGGGACTCTGTCCTGACCTTTATGAAAATTATGTATTCTTAGAGGCTTGTAGACAGACGTCATGTACGTAAAAGATTGTATGGCCTTATCGGCGTATGTTCAGTGTACAAGTGGTTATTTTGGTCTTATAGGCTCGTACTTCATATGTATAAGTTTGTATTCCCTCATGTTTTACTCCGGTTTATTTACCTATGATAAAATGATATGAAGATATGTTACGTTGGTATTCGGTTGAGTAAGGTACCGGGTGTCCGTCGCGGCCCATCGGTTTGGGTCGTGACAAAAGTGGTATCAGAAGAGATGGAATAAGGATAAGAAGAAGGCAAGGGAAAAGGTAACGAAAATGGATAAATCCTCGGGATTAAGCCTATGAAAACAAAGGAGGTGATGGTTCCTCTAAGTTATAGAAAGCTCAATATAGCCTGAAGGAACTCACATGAGTCTAAGGCTAGTAGCATTTAGAAGAGATGGAATGCCCTAGCCTTTGGACTTATTCACAGAACAGTTGCCTAGATGGAAAGAGGAGCACTAAAGTATTCGTAAGATCTATGGGTTATGAGAATAATAAGTGCATCAGTCAACATTCGAGGACGAATGTTCCAAATGGGGGAATGATGTTACATCCCGGATTTTAGTATGTTAAAGTTTTGTCGTAAGTTAATCAACGTAAGTCCGGGAATGAGATTATTTTGAGATTACAAGCATCATTCTATTTATAACAAGCAACAAGTAAGTGTCATGACGGATAAAGGGTACATGAATAAAAGAAAATGAGTTTCGTTGAAGGTTGTCGATTTGAGATAAAATACGGGTTGAGCGATAATACCCGATAATTATGAACTAGTAGCATACAAGGTACCATATAACCACGGTAGTATAATGTATAAAGTATATTAAGAATGAGTAGTAATTTTAGGTAATTTGAGATAATTCGTAATTATGCGGCCCATCAGTTTGGGACATGACAAAAGGAATATCATAGAGAGGTCTAACTATATATAAATATCCTAATTATAAAAGTGTACGAATTGACACGTGATTAATTAGAGTTGTACAGTTGTATTAGTTGTTAGTGATTAGTTGTAGAAGTTAGGGAAGAAGAAAACTTTATATATATGTGTACAGTGGCCATGTAAATTTATAGCTTTCTTTTCAGAAAATTAGTTATAACTGATTTTCCCACCAATGTCTCATCTCCTTCGATTCCTTCATTGAGATTTCTCCATCCAACAATGGTGGAATTTTACATGATATCAGATCTCGAGTAGATCGATCGAGGCTATGGATTAATCAGTTAGTTCAAACTTTTAAATCATCAATTCAATCTATTGAAGCCATTTTCTGAAAGTTAGCCATGGCGAATCTGGACATCGACAATTCTCGTTATCCTCTGTATTTGCAACCTTCGGATAACCCTAGAAATGTCATCATATTGATACAGATCAAAGGAACTGAGAACTATTCAGTCTGGAGCAAGGCGATGGTAAACACGATTCACAGTTGACTTAGAGGAAGAATGGGAGTGAGTGAATGCTACTGTTTTCACATGGATTATAAACACGATTTCACCAGATTTGGTGAATGAAATCGTCTATGCTAGTGATGCTCATGAAGTTTGGTTAGATCTGCAGGATCGTTTTGATAAGGTTAATGGATCGAGGATCTACAACCTTCAGCGGGAGATAACTACCATTTCTCAAGGTACATCTAGAATTTCAGTGTATCATTCTCGACTAAAGTCACTCTGGGATGAATATAATTCTATGATTCCTTCCCTACCTATTACGGCTGAAACTAGGGATTTTATCGAACACTTGGAGCAGCAGAAACTTTTTCAGTTCTTAATGGGCCTTAATAAGTCTTATAATGCAATTAGAAGTCAGATTTTACTTCAATCCCCATCACCTTATGTTAGTCGAGCCTATGCAATGTTGATAAATGAAGAAAATCAGAGAAGTGTTTGAAACTAATTCACAGATAGATGTTATGAATGAGGTAAATGATTGTACTGCTCTAATGAGTTCTAAAGGTAGCCAATCAAAGTTTAAGAGGTTTAATAACTTGTACTATGAGTACTGTCGAAACAAAGGACATACAAGGGAGACTTGTTATAAATTGGATGGATATCCATCTGGTTTTAAAGGGAAAAGACCACAACAGTATAGGCAAGCTAATATGGCTATGGGTGATAATCGTTCTAGCAAAAGTGTTGTTGCAAGTCAGGATAATGCAGGAATTAATCAAGGAATGCTCAATTTTTTCACTGATGAGCAATACAACCAGATCATGAAGATCATAGGCAAGGATAAATCAGAAGAACATGCAGCCAATATTGCAGGTAATATTAATTCTCAACCTCTAGAGGATCTAGCTAACTACTGGATTGTTGATACTGGTGCAACTGATCATATGGCATCCCATAGTAAAATGTTGAAAACAATGACTGAATTACCTGACTCAAGTAAGAGTAATGTGAATCTGCCAAATGGTAAGAGTGTACCTACTATCTGAAAGAGGAGTTACAAGCTTACAGATCATGATGTTATACATTATGTGTTGTGTGCACCTGATTTTAAGTACAACTTGTTGTTTGTGTCAAAATTAACTAAAGATCTGCAATGCTCAATTAATTTTTTCCCAACATTCTGTGTGTTTCAGGACCTATGCACTAGGAGAGTTAAGGGGATTGGTAAAGAGAAGGGTGGCCTCTATATACTAATTCCTAAAGGGTCTAACAAGAACAAAATGGCACAGAGGATCAATAGTTGTCTTGTAGAAGGGATGCAGGCAGACTTTAATACCTGGCACAGAAGACTTGGCCATGTGCCAGCTAAAGTCATGAAGCAGTTAGATTTTCTTAAGAACATGAGTTTTCTTGATTGTGAACTTAGCAATTGCACTGTATGTCCTTTAGCTAGGCAGCTAAGGAAACCATTTCCTTTAAGTAGTAGTAGAGCTAAAGACATCTTTCATTTGATCTATGTAGACATTTGGGGTCCATATAAACTGCCTACATATAATGGAAATAAATATTTCTTGACTCTTAATGATGATCATTCTAAAATGATTTGGATTTTTATGATGAAATTGAAAAGTGACAATGTTGTTGTATTAAAATCATTTCTTAAGATGGTGCATACACAGTTTGACAGAAATGTTAAAATGTTAAGAACTGACAATGGTGGAGAGTTCTTTAGCCATGAATGCCAAGATTATTTGATAATGGTATTTTGAATCAAAGAAGCTTTCCACACACTCCACATCAAAATGGAGTAGTGGAAAGAAGGCATATGCATGTTCTGGAGGTGACAAGGGCCTTGATATTTCAAGGCAGTATTCCTTTACAATTCTAAGGAGATTGTGTGCTAGCTGCATCATATCTCATTAATTGACTACCTTTTTCAGTTCTATCAGGGAAGTCCCCATATGAGGTTTTTCATAAGAGATCACCTAATATGGCACACCTAAGAACTATTGGATGCTTGTGTTTTTCTACAGTGACAGAAAAGATGGACAAGTTTTTTCCATTACTGTTGTTCATATGGGATATTCAGTGTCTCAGAAAGGATACAAATTATATGACCTAAGGATCAGGAAGTTTTTTGTCAGTAGAGATGTTACCTTCAAGGAAGATATTTTTCCTTTTCAACTAGGGAAATATAATACACAACAAGATCCTATCTTCTTAGAGCTGAGATCAAAAGAGGAAGGCTATTCCTTGCACCAACAACAATCATATGGGACAGAAGAAGGGTATGCTGCAACTAATCAAAGTATTGAACATGATCATGAAGTGATGCAACAAACCATGATGAACAGATAGCAGATGTTGATATTGATCAGAATGAGTAGATACAAGTTGATGGTATCACTGAGGAAGTTCAACCTGCGCAACTTAGGAAGTCCAATAGAGGTTCCAAACCACCTATTTGGGTGAAAGATTATGTATGTCCAGTCAATGGGGCATCCTCATCCACTTGCACATATCCAATATTCAACTATTTGAATTACAATGCATTATCATCTACCTACCAATCCTATTTGACTGCTACCTCACAGGAAACAAGACCTACCTCATATACAGAAGCCTTGAAGGATCCTAGATGGTTGAAGCCATGAAGATGGAAGTGGATGCCTTGGTTCTGAAAAACACTTGAGAAATAGTTAATATTCCTAAAGGTAAGGGGCCTATTGGATGCAGATGAGTATACAAGATTAAGTACAAATCCAATGGAGAAGTTGAAAGATTCAAGGCAAGACTTGTTGCTAAGGTATATAGCCATCAAGAAGGTTTGGACTATCAGGAGACCTTCTCTCCAGTTGTTAAAATGTTCACATTGAGAGTGGTCATTGCATTGGCTGCTATGCATCAATGGCCTCTATTTCAAATGGATGTCTACAATGAATTTCTTCAAGGTGATCTTAAGGAGGAAGTCTACATGTAGTTGCCACCTGGTTTTGACAGCCAAGGGGGGAATTCTAAGGGATTCAAACTACTTAAATCACTATATGGACTTAAGAAATCATCAAGATAATGGAACTTGAAGCTCACAGAGGCTCTATTGGCAGCATGTTTTATGCAAAGTAAACATGATCACTCATTATTCATCAAGAAGGAGAACGGGCAGCACGTTATTATACTTGTGTATGTTGATGATATCCTAATCACAGGCAATGACTCTGAAATGATTCAAGAAGCAAAGATCAGACTGCACAAGGCCTTCAAAATCAAAGATCTAGGACACTTGAAATACTTCCTAGGAATTGAGGTGTGCAGGTCTGCAAAGGGGATTCTTTTATGCCAAAGGAATTATGCTCTAGAACTTATAGAAGAATTGGGATTGTCTGGTGCCAAGCCTGCTATTACACCAATGGAACAGAATAGAAGGCTCACAACTGCTGAGTATGATCAACATTGTCATGCAGATAATGTTCCAACACTAGTAGATGTAAAGAGTTATCAGAGGTTGGTTAGAAAGCTTTTATACTTGACATTGACAAGACATGATATTGCCTATAGTGTGCACACCTTGAGCCAATTCATGCAAGCTCCCAAACAGTCTCATCTGGAAGCATCATACAGAATAGTGAGGTATGTGAAGAATGAGCCTGGGCTTAGAGTTCTCATGAATGCAGCTGGGGATATGACTCTTAGTGCATATTGTGATGCAGATTGGGAAAGTTGTCCCAACTCCAGAAAATCAGTTACATGATATCTTGTGAAGTTTGGTGGATCATTGATATCTTGGAAATCCACGAAGCAGACTACAGTAGCAAGGAGTTCAACAGAATCAGAGTATAGAAGCATGGCATTGATTGTATGTGATTTGGTCTGGTTGGTTGGAATGTTCAGAGAATTAGGAATACAGTTTCTATCTCCAATTCAGCTTCATACAGACAGCAGGGCAGCTATGCAGATAGCCAATAATCCAGTGTTTCATGAATGGACGAAACACATAGAGATAGATTGTCACTTCATAAGACAAAAGGTGCAACAAGGTTTAATATGCCCAACATATGTGCCAACAGAAGAGCATGAGGCAGATTTGCTCACTAAAGGATTAGGAACTGCTCAACACTACTATTTGATGTCCAAGCTAGGTGTTTTGAACATTTTCACCACATCAAGCTTGGGGGGGGGGGGGGGGGGGGGGTTGTAGGAATTAACACGTGATTAATTAGAGTTGCACAACTGTATTAGTTGTTAGAGATTAGTTGTAGAAGTTAGGGAAGACGAAAACTCTCTCTATATATATGTGTACATTGGCTATGTAAATTTTCAGCTTTCTTTTCAGAAAATTAGTTATAACTGATTTTTCCGCCACTGTCTCATCTCCTTCGGTTCCTTCATTGAGCTTTTCCATCCAACAATGGTGGAATTTTACAAAAAGAGTAGACATGTGGCTCATTTATTCACTCTGTTCTTTCTAGGTCATATTGTACGAATTATTCATTTAATAATTTCGTCCATGTGCTGCTAGGGACAATGGCAGGTTGTTATGCAATGTACGGTATATCACCATTATCAAATCATTAATGGGGGGAAAATATCAGAATAATTAGCATGAAATAATAAATATAATTTCAGCGGTAGCTATTAAAATAAAATTGTGTTTCTAATATCAGGGACAACAAATAGCTAGATGCAAACACATATGCCTCTGATGAAATAAACACCCTCAAATAAATCATGTCATATCATGTTCTGTAAACATAGGAAAATTTTTATGGTCCCTCTATATGTACTAAATCTAATTAATTTCATTTTCTGGAGCTTATGTGAAAAATCATATGAGATGTTACTATTATGGTGAATTTCTAATTATTACAAAATTAGAAATATCGGCTATGTGTTTTATTTTACTGTAAAATGATAAATAACTTGTTATATTAGGTTATAAAAAAAAAAACTTGTTATATTAGCTTTAAGTATTGAAAAATCCTCACACGTTACAATGCAACAACAACAATTACTATGTTTCAATCCCAAACTCAACTATAATCCTCACTAACCAATTGTATTGGTTAAAAAAGAATTTCACACGTAAGTCAGCTTTTGACAACTCAGTCAGCCACATGGACACAGGAAAACGCGACAGCTGGATGTGATTCTTTGAAGAGGTACGCAACAAAGAGGCACGATTCAGTAAACTCTCGTGCTTATCAGTCACGGGAAACTCAAACCTGATCAAACAGGGAAGAGGCACGGTCAGAATGAATCTAGACAAAGCTACGGACAGATTCAAAGAGCCACAATTGATTACTCTAACGTTATGTAACCGTACCCCAATTACCGTTATCCTTTGTAACGCCTCATTAATGTCATAATTAGCCATTAATGAACCATAGCAAGATTCGTACGTTATAAAAATCTCCTAAATAAGAGAGGGGAATACAACTTGTAAAGGCATCCGATTCTCGAATATAATTGACATCGCTTTTCTATATTTCTACAATATTGCTTGTTATTCATTTTTCTCCATTTTCTTGATTATCAGTAACCCATGTTCAGCTTAAAAATAAGCTTTAGTCAAAGGGTCTAATTCTTTGGTTAAACAAATTGGTTCCGTTACCGGGAATCTGATAATCTTTGTTTGCTTTTCAAGTGATATCCTGTGAACTATGTCAAACTCCAACGACAACAACCAGCAAAGGAGTGGAACCCCAGTTCCATCGCCTTCAGGAACCCCACGTGGTTCAAGGGAACAATCCCCAGAAAGATCCAATAACAACAATGGTGATAATGATCAAACTGTGGAACAAGATCGTGTAAAGCAAATGATTGCAGAGTATGTGATCCAAGCTTTGCAAGAAGTTGCGAGAGGATTACCGGCAGCGTTACCTACACCGTCAACGCCACCCCCCAATAACACCATCACCATGGAAAATCCTTAATCTGGGTTGGAAAACTCAGGAAGAGGAGATACTCCTAATGAATCTCTCGAAACGAGACCAGGTATATCTAATAACTCAGAATTACAAAATTTACTGCTAACCATGCAGAAACAGATGAAGGAGCAGAACGACCGCATCGAACGAATACCTGGAGTACCACCTATCATCAAAGGCATTGATATTGATAGATATTCTCAACAACCTTGGAAGTCAAGTGCGGCACCCTTGCCTAAACCCAAGAAGTTTAAAATGCCTGACGTTCCCAAGTATGATGGAACAACTGACCCACGTGACCATGTGACTGCTTTCACTACTGGGGTAAAAGGCAACGACTTAACAAAACAAGAGATTGAATCAGTCCTTGTCAAAACATTTGGGGAAACACTTACCAAATGGGACCTAACCTGGTATTCTCTTCTCTCTGAAAGTTCTATTGACTCTTTTGCTGAGCTTGTAGATTCATTTATAAGCACACTCCGGTGCACAAAAAGTTGAGAAGAAAATGGAAGACATATTCAAAATAAAACAAGGAGACACGGAACTACTCCGTGAGTTTGTAGACAGGTTTCAACGAGAAAGAATGCAGTTACCCAGGGTGCCTGATAATTGGGCAGCCATGGCATTTGCAAGCAACCTAAACGATAAAAGCTCAGAAGCCACGAGACGACTTAAGGAAAGTCTAAGAGAATTCCCCGCTACAACATGGAACGATGTATATAACAGGTACAGTACTAAACTCAGAATAGAAGAAGATATCATTGCTCGTTCGAGAGATGAAGATCATTCCAGATCCAGACGTCCTGAATCAGATAGAAGATCAGGTAAAAACAGGTATGATCCTTACTTAGGACCCTCAGTACGCGATATTCGCCCCAGGTTCAAAAACACTAGGTCGGACTATAGACCACAAGGAAGAGACGTAGTCTCATCCTCGTCTAGATCCAGAAAAGATCGAGATGAACGACCTAGAGGTAGTACTCAAATTGGGGATCATACCTTTAATGTAAGTACTACTGAACTTGTCTCAATATTGAGGAACATGGGAGACAAGGTTAAGTGGCCCAAAGAGATGCGGTCAAATCCAAGTAGAAGAAACCCAGATCACTGGTGTGAATTTCACAACGATCATGGGCACAAAACTGCGGATTGCATATTTTTACAAGGTGAAGTAGAAAATTTATTGAAACAGGGCTATTTAACAGAATTGTTTAGTGATAAAGGTAGACAGGCATATATGAGGAACATACTGGAGCACTTAAAGCCTCCCTCTCCAAAAAAAACTGTCAACGTGATACACGGAAGTGAAGAAGTAAATGGAGTGATCTGCAAAACAACCACAAAGTTTACAACTACACGTGGGAAACGGGCTCGTGAAAATATTGAAGAAGACGATATAACCTTAGATGATGCAGAAATAGGCGGATTAATGCTTCCGCACAACGATGCTCTGGTAATATCTTTACTTATTCATGACACTAACGTAAAAAGAGTGTTGATTGATCCAGACAGTTCAGTCAACATCATTTTGCTAAGAGTCGTGGAAGAAATGCTACTGGGGAATTAAATAATCCTAAGGGCACGAGCCATATCGGGGTTTGATAACTCTACGGTTATAACAAAAGGAGAAATTGAGCTTAACACTTATGCTGAGGGGCTGATCAAAAGTACCAGGTTCCAAGTCATCGATACCGACATGGCTTATAACATGATCGTGGGAAGGCCATAGATCCATGACATGAAAGCGATACCCTCCACGTTGCATCAGGTAATTAAATTCCCCTATGAATGGGGGATTCAGCAAATCAAAGGCGATCAACAGACCGCAAGAAATATAAACTCTGTGGTACACTACAACAAGAAAATAGAAGTGGAAGAATTACGAGATAAGGGAATCTCCTAAGCAGGTAACGCCGCCCAAACAGGTATGGAAGAAATTACTACCCAAATAGGTGCGGAAGGTATTATTGCTGAAACAAGTATGAAAGAAAATACTTACAAGAAGGAGAATCAAGTTACCACGGAAGGTGTACTATACCACACAGATGCAGATTCCAGACCGGACGTCATTCATGAACCTGAGGAAGATGAGCACATCAAAACAACTACGGAGGAGCTTGAACCTGTTCCATTATCTGAACAAAATCCTGAGCAGAAAGTGTATATAGGCACGAGGCTGGCCCCGCCTCGAAGAGGTAAGTTAATTGATTATTTAAAGGCTAACGCGGACTGCTTTATGTGGTCCCACTCAGATATGACAGGCATCCCACCAGAAGTGATGACTCATAAAATAAATGAATATCTATCCTTCGTACCTATTAAGCAGAAGAAAAGAAAGCAAGGACCATTCAAGAACCAAGTGATCGACGAAGAGGTACATAAACTCTTGAAGATTGGTTCGATACGAGAGGTAACGTACCCTAACTGGTTAGAAAACACCGTGGTAGTACCTAAAAATAATGGCAAGTGGAGAGTATGCATAGATTATACTGACTTAAATAAAGCATGCCCCAAAGATTCATTCTCATTGCCGCGTATAGATCAAATGATTGATGTCACGGCAGTTCATGAATTATTGAGCTTCTTAGATGCATATTCTGGTTATAATCAGATTAAAATGAATCCCTTAGATGAAGAAAAAACTTTCTTTATTACAAACAGGGGGACTTACTGTTATAAAGTTATGCCTTTTGGCTTGAAAAACGCTGGAGCCACCTATCAAAGGTTAGTGACTAAAATGTTCCAAGAACATCTTGGAAAGGCGATGGAAGTCTATATTGATGATATGTTAGGAAAATCAACACAAGCACAAGACCATTTCTAGCATCTCTCTACTGCTTTTGATATTTTACGCATGTATAATATGAAGCTAAATCCAGAAAAATGCGCTTTTGGAGTGCAATCAGGTAAATTGTTGGGTTTCCTTGTATCGAACAGAGGAATAGAGGTAAATCCCGCTCAAATTAAAGCTATAGAAGAAATACCTGATATTTTAACAAATAAAAAGGAACTTCAAAGACTAACAGGGAGAATAGCAGCTTTGGGTAGATTTATTTCTAAATCTTCCGAAAAAAGTTTTATATTCTTCTCAGTTCTCAAAAAGCAGAATCAGTTCGAATGGACTGAAGAATGTTAGCAAGCCCTCAAAAATCTGAAGATTTATCTATCAAAACCGCCATTACTTTCAAAGCCAAAAGAAGGGGAGAGATTGTACATTTACCTGGCTGTCTCAGAAATTGATGTAAGTGCAGTACTGGTAAGAGAAGAAAAAGATAAACAATCACCTATCTATTATGTAAGTAAAACTTTGCTAGATGTTGAGACTAGATATTCACATCTGGAAAAGTTAGCCTTAGCTTTAATAATGGCATCTAGAAAATTACGACCATATTTTCAATGTCACCCAATCACTGTTGTGACCTAATATCCTTTAAGAAATATTCTACATAAACAGGAATTGTCAGGAAGATTAGCCAAGTGGGCCATAGAATTAAGTGAGCATGAAACAATCTATCAGCCTAGGACTGCAATTAAGTCTCAAATACTAGCTGATTTTATTGCTGAATTTAGTAATAGCATTATACCTGAAGTAGAAAAAGAGTTACAACTCTTTAACGGTGCTAATCCAGGCCTATGGACCATCAGTAAGGTGTCGGCTTAGGCATAGTCTTAATATCACCCACGGGTGAAAAGACACGGCAAGCTATCAAGTGTTATCCAATAACTAATAATGAAGCAGAGTACGAAGTTGTTATTGCAGGGCTTGAACTCGCACGGGATCTCCCAATTGAGCAAATTGTGATCAACAACGACTCCCAACTGGTATTAAATCAGATACAGGGGACTTACATTTCTCGAGAGACTAGAATGCAACAGTATCTTGAAAAAGAACGAGAGCTCGTGATACAATTCAAAACATGAAAGGTAATGCAAATACCTAGAGAGGAAAATGCAGAAGCAGATGCATTAGCTAACCTCGCAGCAGTCACAGAAGTAACGAACAAAGACAATGCAATTGTCGTTCAACTATTTCATTCAATAATAGACCAGGACAGGAATGAGGTAACTTTCAACAACTTAACTTGGGACTGGAGAAACAAAATTCTTAATTTTTTGCAGAATGACACTGTACCTGAAAACAGGAAAGCAGCTCAAACACTTCACTGCAAAGTTGCACGGTACTGCCTTATTCGCAACTCACTTTATCACAAGATGTTCGGAGGACCCCTAGCTAAATGCCTCGGACCTAACCAAACGGAATTTGTGATGAAAGAAGCCCACGAAGGACACTGTGGAAATCACTCAGGGGAGAGATCCTTAGTGAAAACCCTAATCAGAGCTGGATATTATTGTCCTAAGATGGAAGAAGAAGCCGAGAATTTCGTATCCAAATGTGACAGGTGCCAAAGGTTTGCCAATAACATGCATCGACCAGCGGAATTATTACATCCAGTAATATCCCCATGGCCTTTCATGAAATGGGGTATGGACATAGTGGGACCTCTTCCCACAGCTAAAGGACAGGTACGGTTTTTACTCGTGCTAACCGACTATTTTAGAAAATGGGTTGAGGAAGAAGCGTTCAAACAAGTGCAAGAAAAGGAAGTTAAAAGCTTCTTATGGCGAAACATAATATGCCGTTTTGGAATACCGAAGGAAATCGTGTGCGATAATGGCCCACCATTCATAGGCTCGCAAATCACAGAATTCTTCGAAAGTTAGCAAATCAAGCGGATCACTTCAACGTCGTACCACCCCGTGGCTAATGGTCAAGTTGAGTCAACGAATAAGGTCATCATCCACAATCTAAAGAAGCGGCTGGATAAAGCCAAAGGAAACTAGCCTGATGAGTTACTTGTGCTACTATGGGCATACAGAACAACTTCAAAATAGCCACGGGAGAAACTCCGTTCGCTCTTGTTTATGGATCAGAAGCCTTAATACCTGTGGATATTGGCGAACCAAGCATAAGGTTCTCAACAGCCATGGAGGGAGAAAACGACGACGAATTGAGGACCAACCTGGACCTGCTCAAACCACGAAGAGAAGCAGCATTGATACGGATGGCAGCTCAAAAACAAATCATAGAGCGTTATTAAAACCGTAAAGCTCATCTCAGGTACTTCAAGATTGGGGACTTCGTCCTCAAAAAATTCTTTCAATCAACGAAAGGAGAAGGTGCAGGAAAGTTAAATCCAAATTGGGAAGGACCTTACAAAATCTGAGGCATAGCTGGGAAAGGAGGCTATGAGTTGGAAGCTATGGACGGTAGAGTTCTACCAACAAGCTGGAACGCCATCCACCTTAAAAAGTATTACTTCTAAAGGAAAAGAATACCCCCCGTCAGGTATCACACGTTCGATTTTGTTTTGAATATTTAAAAAAATTTACTAACTTTTTTAAATAATAGGCATAAAGCTAACCCATCACCAGATGATGATATTAGACCTGCAAAGATGTGGGGAAATAACACAATTCCCGGTCTAGGGTTACACTTTCTGATGGACGTTTTAAAAGGTTTAAGCAGTCATCATCTAAAAAATTATATACCTTCGAGTCTAGAATGTTTTTCCTTTTAAGGAAAAGGACCACAAGAAAGGAATAATCAAGTGCTCGAGATTTCATTCTTCAAAGCTCAAAC
>ML341607.1:0-18249 GCA_005239505.1 Nicotiana paniculata | reverse complement strand
TCAACTAGCATCAATAAGATCTGACCATGGTACTGAATTTGAGAATACTAAGTTTGCTGAGTTATGTGATAAACATGGTGTCAATCATAACTTTTTTACTCCTAGAACCCCACAGCAAAATGGGGTTGTTGAAAGGAAAAACAGAACTCTTGAAGACATGGCAAGAACCATGCTTCTATCTAGCAAACTACCTCACAACTTCTGGGCTGAAGCAATAAACACTTCTTGTTACATAATCAATAGATGCATGACCAGGCCTCTGGTAGAGGAAACTCCCTATAAATTACTTAAAGGGATAAAGCCCAACATATCCCACCTTAGGGCTTTTGGATGCAAGTGTTTTGTGCATAATAATGGCAAAGATGCCCTAGGAAAATTTGACCTCAGAAGTGATGAGGGAGTGTTGTTGTGATATTCATCACATAGCAAAGCTTATAAAATATACAATAAAAAAACTATGTGTGTAGAAGAAAGTGTGCATGTTGTCTTTGACGAAACTAACACTCTTTCTGAGAGAAAGGAATAAGAAGACGGGGAGCTTGCCCTGATCCTGCTCCACAGTAACAAGACACCATGGAATTATCTAGGAATGAACAGCTGGTACTCAAACCACACAGATATCAGAGTTCTCACCCTCTTGAGAACATCATAACAGATTTGACATCCGAAATCAAAACAAGATCATCCTTGAAAAATCTGTGTGCGTTTGATGCCTTTCTATCCATGATCGAACCAAAGAACATTGGGGAAGCCCTATAAGATGCTAATTGGGTAAATTCCATGCAAGAAGAGCTGAATCAGTTTGAAAGAAGTCAAGTATGGACTTGGTACCCAGGCCACTAGAAAGATCAGTGATTGGCACCAAGTGGGTCTTTAGGAACAAACTCGATGAGGATGGAACTGTTACAAGAAATAAGGAAAGATTAGTTGTTCAAGGGTATAGTCAAGAAGAGGGAATTGACTATGATGAGACCTTTTACCTTGTGGCAAGACTGGAGGCAATCAGACTTCTTATAGCATTTGCTGCACACATGGAATTAACGCTTCATCAGATGGATGTTAAGAGTGCCTTTCTCAATGGCTATCTGAAGGAAGATGTATTTGTCAACCAGCCTCGAGTTTTTGAAAGCAAGGAGTCACCTGACCACGTATACAAACTCGACAAGGATCTGTATGGTCTCAAACAAACATCAAGAGCATGGTACGAACGATTATCATAATTCCTGCTAGAACATGGGTACAAACGAGGAAAAATTGACAGTACCTTGTTCTTAAAGGAAAAGGGTAAGGATATCCTGGTTGTGCAAATATACGTGGATGATATTATATTTGGGGCGACTTCTGAAAAATTGAGCAAGGNAAAACTCAAATGGAACAATGATCCATCAACAAAAGTATGTGAAAGAATTGCTCAAGAAATTTAAAATGGAAGACTCAAAGGAAATAGACACCCTTATAGCCACAACTGTAAAATTAGATATGGATGAACCTGGTTCATCCGTTGATCAGAAGCTATACAGAGGGATGATTGGGTCTCTATTATATCTCACTGCCAGCAGACCTAATATTATGTTCAGTGTAGAGCTGTGTGCTAGGTTTCAGGCAAATCCAAAGGAGTCCCACCTCACTGCAGTGAAGAGAAATTTGAGATATCTGAAAGGCACCACTGATTTGTGCCTTTGGTATCCTAAAGGTAGTAATTTCGACCTTGTAGGATATGCTGATGCTGATTATGCAAGTTTCCTGGTTGACAGGAACAATACTTCAGGCATGGCTCACTTTTTGGGCTCCTTCCTTGTGTCTTGGGCCACCAAAAATCAGAATTCAGTAGCTTTGTCTACTGCTGAGGGTGAATATGTGGCTGCAGCCTCTTGTTGTGCTCAGTTGATATGGATCAAACAACGACTCATGGACTTTGGTATAGATGTGGTATTAATTCCTATTTTCTGTGATAACACTAGTGCCATTAGTATGACGAAGAACCCGATTCATCATAAGAGAACTAAGCACATAGATGTTAGGCACCATTTCCTGAGGGATAACTATGAAAAATGAATGATCCCAATTGAATTTTGTGCTACTGATCAACAAATTGAAGATATCTTTACTAAAGCACTGGGTAGGGAGCATTTTGAGAGAAACAAGCTTGAATTAGGGATGATTAAAATCACGTGATTCAAAAAAAAATTGAAAAAAAATTATAAATTTTTTTTTGGCTAGAAACACTAACATAGATAATCAACCAGACTAATCGTTGCTCAGCATCATGAATTTACTATCATACTCTCTTGCCATGCATTAATAGGATTCCATGGTTGTTAATTATGTTTCTCTATCTTTGTAAATTGAGGCAAATTAAGGACTTTAACGCGATGAACCTGTTTCATCTCTGCTGGTTCATCTGACTGACAAGGTACGTGCTCATATCCATACAATTATTGAATTAATTATAGTCACACATGAGAAGGATTCTATCTATATTTGGTTCATTTCAAATTCTTTGTACTAATTCCTAAATGAACCCGTTCCAACAAGTCCCATCGGTACTCAATTAGCCTAGAGGTAGGGAACTCTTAACTGTTTAATCAATGACACTCCTACAGCTATTAGACTCCCATTTGAATAAATATTCTGCCCGTTGTATAATTAATAGCCACATCTTATAAAAGGACATCATTACCTCCCTTCTTAATAACCTAATAAGTCGAACCAAGATCATTATTCTTCTAACCAAAACTGATCATCTCTTTTCTTCCTAACAACACTCGTAATCATGTCTTCACTACCACCTGCTTCTTTTTCTTCATCGCCAAATCGTGATTATGATGGAGGGCTTTATGAATCAGATTCAAATTCTCCATCTGCATAAAATTCTCAATCACCAGAAAGAACCTCAACCCCTGAAAACCCTCCTATTCCTGAACCCACACCTAACCCTAACCCAGCCCCCCGTGGTCGTCGTGTAAAGGTTCTTGCCAGAAAATCAGTGGCTTCTGGGTCCCGTGCAAGATTCTTGGAGGAAATTCTGCAGGCTGAAAAGGATAATAATTCTGAATCATCAAGTGAATCTTTTAAATCAGCCAACGAGGATGAAACACCTGGTTCATCAAATTATGAACAAGGTAATCTTGATGCTATTTCTAAATCTGTTAATGCTGAGAACAAGTTTGTTATGGTTGGGTCGGTAGTTGATGTTGAAGTGCCGAGTAGGCAAAGAAAATTGGGAAAAGGTAAATTTCTTGAGAGAGAGGGATTTGGGGAGGATGGTACCACATTGGCTATCTGTGGTCCCATTCCTGAAAAGGTTGGAGAAGATGTCACAGAGTTAGGGGGAAGTGTAGTCGAGGAAGCAGCGACAGGTTTAGCAAGCTCGAAGAAAGAAGCAGATGAACGTATTTCATCTGGGGATGAGACATTGGCTGACAAGATAAGGAAACTAGGGGAATCCTATAACCCCAAGAAAAGGAGGACCTAGAAGCCCAAGAAGGCTACTAACCCAGTTCCTTCTAAGAAGAGGAAAGCTTCTGTAGCTGCTGATGCTCATGTTCCTAAGGTGCGTGCTACACGTAGTGCTGTGAGAGAGGAAGAAGAAATGTTTGAGAGGGCTCTGCTAGAGGGCAAGAAAAAGAAAGCTACAAAAGGAAAGGCTAAAGTAGGAGAGCCTGTGGAGACTGTTGTGGTTGAAGAGGATATGATGGACCTGGTCCATCATGAAGAGCAGACTGCTCCTATTGTGGTTGAGGAACCAAAATCAAAAAGGGCTAAGGCTTCTTCAAAGAAGTCAGTTACAGTGTCTGCCACACCTACAAGAACTGTTAAAAGGACCAGGTCTAAGGCAAGAAAAGTGAAGGTCGTTAAACAAGATGATGATAAAGAGTGGAGTGGAGAAGATGAGGGGGAAGTTGGTGAGGTGACTGACAGAATCACCTTGTTTGGCAAAAGAAAAATTATGAAGGGAAAGTTGTTGAAGGATCTCGAGGAACCTGGGATGTGATACCTGATGGACACAATGAAGGGAAAGTTGTTGAAGGATCTCGAGGAACCTGGGATGCGATACCTACTGGACACACCGGATGTTCAGGGGTGGAAGAACATGGTCCTTCACATGGAAGGAAGGTTGGCTAGAGCTGAACTGGTGGAGTTCATGGGTAATGCAGTGGTCAAGGACGACAAGGTCACTACCACAGTCAAAGAAATTCAAGTCTCCTTTGATTCTAAAGAGCTGGGAGAAATTCTGCACATTCCTGCTGAGGGCTACGAATACACTAGGCAAAGATGGCCTAGTTTGGATGGGATGGCCTCAACAATCAACATTACCAGATTATTCAGTGACGATGAAAGTGAAATTGAACCCAAGCCACTCTACAAAAGTGAAATGAAGCCAGAGCACAAGTTGTTCTTCGAGTTTGTCATCAAGCTCTTACTGCCAAGACAAGAACGAAGGCACATAGCCAACTATAAGGATCTGACCTTTATGGAGTGTTTGTATAGGGGAAAGCAGATCAACTGGCCAGCCTTCATCATCCAACTCTTGGACAGAGTTGTGAATGGAACAAAAGCACATGCAATCCCATATGGCTTTATTCTGATAGTTGTGCTTGCTCATTTTGATGTTCCTGTGAAAAAGGCTGAGATGGCTACTGCCAAGGACTATTTTGGGAAGGATACTTTGCTGACTTGTGATTATACTATCAATGTTCCTGCAGATGAATCTGGTTCATCTAGGAATAATCCTGTCAACAGCAGGGCTGAATTAGCAAAAGAGAAGGAAAAGAACGAGGGTGTTCTTAACCAGATGCTTTCTCTTCTACAAACCAAGACCACAACCTCCTATGCACCTTCCCATCCTTAGGATGTCCAGAGCTACCTAAACCCCCCTTCCAGTGCCCAGTTCGGGACGTGTTTCTGTTGTTTTTATTTTGTCTTGCTCATGGTTATGGTTGTTTTTAGTTTTTTGTATGGTGCTTGACTTGAGTACTAATCAATGAATTATGTTGTTTTTGTTATTGACTTGTCTCAGTTTCTTAGATAGCTTACATTTATTGGTTTCTTATGATGATTAATCATGTTTGCACATGCAGTTGCCTCAATGGCCATGAGTAATTGTTAACAACTCTGGTAAGTTTATCATTTTGCAAACTTTTTGATGATTCCAAAAGGGGGAAGACATGTGACTTTATATTTCAAGTGATATTTATAACCTAATAATGAACTTGGTTTCTTTATGATAAATGCTTAAAAAATAAACAAAGTGTTTGAAGTGTATACAGGGAGAAGCAAAGAGTTTGTCATCATCAAAAAAAGGGAATTTGTGGACCCCAAGTCATTGCATAGTTTTGAAGATTGACAAATGTCTTACCAGTTGAACCAGGTTCATCAGAGCACACATACTTGACCTGACGCGTTGGGACATGAACCGTATATGCATAGGAGATGAATGTGACTGTGAAGTATCGATGAACAAAGAGAGCGTCTCCTAATGCAAAAAGGTTGAAAATTGATAAGAGAATAGAATTTGAATTCAGCAAGGACAGTAACGAAGGAAGTAAGTTGAGTTTAATACGAACTCTTTCTCCCAAGACGAGTTGTACCAGAACTGAAAGACAAACTCAACAACTTACTCTATAAATAATTGAAGTATTCTTGCTTGAATCAAAAAACGCACAAGTGCAGAAGTGAATCAAGATCTGAAAGCAAAATTCCCAGAGATTTTGCAAGAAGAATTACTGTGTGATACAAAGGCTACAGACCAGCTAGAAGAATCAGTTCCATCTGTTTGTCATTGAGTCTAGTTAGTTGTAGTAGGCGATTTAATATTGTATCTTTTCAGCTTCATAGAAGCAATTGTAATATGTACACATTGATCAAGTTAGAGTTAACTTGAAGCTTGTAGAAATTAGCTAGAGGCTAGTTACTACGAAGGTATTAGAGTTAGTCCTAGGATTACAAAAGAGTTTATTTTGTAAGTCCGTTTGGCTCAGAGTTTTAGTGAATAGTTTGAGAAAATCCTACTGAGGAGTAGGTCATGGTTTTTTCACCTTTTAAGCCAGGTGTTTTCCACGTAAAAATCTCTGTGTTTTTACTTTACTGCTTTTATTATTCCGCAACAGTAGAAGGTGCAACACCAAGAAGAACCAGGTTCTTCTAGAGCTTCTAGAGAGACAGCACTCGAAAAATTGGATACCACACAAATTAACCTATCTTCTTGTATGGTATTGACGTCTAAAATATAAAAAACTAAGTTAACACTTATTACAAACCCATTCAAAAATCGGTTCTATTGTCTAGTTCAAAGTATATAAAAGTACTCAAAGATTGTTTCATTCAACATCATTATCATCACTGTCTGATGAATCTTCATTATCAAGACGGTAATGAGAAGGGTCATTTTGTGGAGGATGATAATAAAGATCATGGGGAGGACGGGAGGAACTAGCACGGGGAGGACGGAAGGAACACTCACGTTCAAGTTGAGCCTATGGCGATGACTCGCGAGACCGGGGAATCGGAAAATCTCCAGAATCTAGGAGAGCTCTGAGCTGAGCTTGCATGCCAACGTACTGAGCATTTCTAAGCTTTGCTCTTTCCTTGGCAGCTTCTAGCTCGGATGTGAGCTTTGTCACAGTCTCCCGCATAGCGGAGAGTCTCTCCCCACGAAGTTGCTCGCATTGCGAGGAAGTCCCTATTCCTTGCATTCCACAGTGATAGCGATGGAACTTCATAGTAGGAAGCCCGTATACCTTACCCCATTTTGCACCGCCAGCAGCCTCCATCCATATTCTTTCAGAATCCTCGTCCGAAAGTTGGATTGCCTCGCCCTACTCATTAGGTGGATGATTGCGTATGAATTCCTCCACGTCAGCTGTGAAGCGATCTTATTAGAAAAATTACATTGAATTAGTATTTCAAAATTTATATAAGTGTAAATCAAAATACTTAATGAAAAGTGAAAATTTACATGTACAGTCGAAGCTCGGCCCTCGACCCACCTTTCTTGATCCGCCTCTTTCTTCTTATTGACAATATGAGTCTCCTTGAATAACTCATCCTGCTTCATAAACAGAATATATATACTTTGAAAATTAAAATAAATTAATCAATTACGTACCAATCTTCTTTTTATTGTCCCTTGGCTGATCGCACCTCCAGTGTGTAAGGAGCCTCCCTTCTCGGATGCGCGAGCTTTATTTCCTTTTTCGCTCTTTTGTAAGAAGGTTGCGCTAAGCCATTTCCTTTGCAAATCCTCCCATAAATGTTGAAGCAACCAGCCAAGCTTCTTGTTGAACTGTCTAGCTTTGGAGAACCTATGTGACAACCACTTCCGAGCTTTGAGATTAAAATTTGCAGCAACTTCCGCGCTATAGAGGTGTTCCCATACACACTTGCTATGTATTTCAAAATTTAAATATTATATGGAAATATCATAAATATAAATAATTATACTGCTTAAAAGAACATTTATACCTTAAATTCATTGAAAATTTTCTCCTTCAGCGCGAATGGGAATTCACTCCAACTCGTATAGGGGGCATCATAAAGCTTTCTGGTGGCTTTGGTGATTATCCTCATAGTAATATTACTCGGGATGAACCTGCAATTTAACAAAAACGGAGAACACATTAATATCTTAGTACAAACTGTACAAAACAATAAACGTAAAAATAACAAATTAATCTTACCTATCACCCTCAGGGACTATGATGATCCTGCCATACTGATCATGATGCACCTCCTCGTCATCATCAACATCATCATCTGAAACTTGTACATTAGAGGCATGTGTGGAAGGTGTAGGGGGTCGAAGCTACTATGTCGCAGGCGAAGTCCTGAAATAGAGGAGTCCCTGATGAAGATGGTTGTGATCCCTGTGACTGCGACATAGTTGAATCGACCGCAAGAGGTTGTGACATTGATGGCTGTGACCCCCGTGGCTGTGACACGGATGGATGTGATCAATGTGGTCGTGAGGTAGCTGGACTGTATGACGGACGTACAGTCCTATGGCCCTGTGATGAAAGACCCGGTGTCTGCACAAAGATGTAGGTCTAGTGATGCTGTGGCACCTCAAAATAGCCATCGGGTTGAGGATAAGACATAGGCACAGGCATCGGCATCTCTGAAGAGGGTGGAAAAGATGGAGGATTATCTTGTACACTCACCTTTCCCTTACTAGCCTTTTCTCGACCCCAAGATACATCGACCCTTGCCTATCATCTGCATAATATAATATATATTTAGATTGAAACATATAAGAAACTAGCTATAAAACGAGAGTTATTAAAGAAACCAACTTTTTAAAGCTCATCGACGTATTGTTCCTCGTCCGAGAATTCTTCTTCCTCACTAGTTTGAGCTTCATCAGTTGATTCTACTTCCTCATTTTCTATAATTGTTACTTCATCTATATCAACTTCTTCCAATATGTGTGCAGGATGTTCCAAATCATTTTCTAAAAGTTCGTCCACTATTTGGTGAACACTGGAGATATCGTTTTGATAAGCAACATCTAACACATTTTCGACTTCCACCCTACCTACAGGCTTAGTTTTAATTACAATCCACCAATCAGATTTATTCCGCCGCAATGGATAAGGAGCATAATACACTTGCCTAACATTATGTGCAATTATGAAAGGATCATAGCGATCATACTCCCTCATATGATTAACCTCAATTATGTTGTATTGGTTGTATACTCTTGTACCTCTTGTTGGATGTGGGTCAAGCCACTTGCATCTAACGAGTATCAATTTCTTATTTGGCCAACCTGCATATTCTAGTTCAATTATTTTTTTGAGCACACCATAATAATCAATATCTCCAACTTGGTTGCCATCACCTCCTTGAACCCACACCCCGTTGTTGTTGCTATTTTTATTTTTAGAGCAATCCTCTGTATGAAACTTATAACCATTCACAACATACTTAGACATTGTTGTGACCTGAAGCCCAGGTCCCCAAGATATATCTTTCAAAAATTGATTTACACCATTATTTGGATCATTTACCTACATATTGTTAAAAAATTCATAAGTTAGTGTAACTTCCAAACATTATTTACCTACATAGTGTTAGAATATTATAAGGATAAACTTACAATTGTTTGAACCACGTATCAAATCCCGTATATACAACATCATGGCCAAATTGACCCACGAAGTGACTGTGCCACATCAAATATTTTTAGTAGTTGCATTGAGATGTAATCACATTAAATTTTATATTTTGATAACTACTAAATCAATACTTACTTGAGAAATGGTACAACTTCGGGATAATTTAGTAACACATGAAGTGTAGCTGACTTGTACTCCATATCACTCAAACTTCTCTTTCTAACATCCTTAGAACATCGGCCTGGTTGATTGAATATGGACATAGGCGGATATAATGGATCATTCACACGTTCGACCGTGTTCCTATTGGGCCTATTCCTAGAACATCTCACCTTATTCTCAAAATAATAAGAGCAAAAATGAGAAGTTTCCTTTGCAAGATAAGCTTTGCATATAGATCCTTCAATCCTATTCCTCTGCTTAACAAATTGTTTGCATTTGCCAATTGTCCTACATAATTTTAGGTTAGCCAAGAACATTAACATAAAACAGAAAATTACATGAAACTTATAATATTACATCTCAAAGGGATACATCCATCTGTATTGAACAAACCCTCCAAGTCGTGCCTCGTGTACAAGCTGGATTGGAAGGTGTTCCATCACATTAAAAAATCACATGGAAATATCTTTTCTATCTTAGTAGATGTTACACGAATGTTCTGATCCATCCGGAGTAGGTTTTCTACCCTTAATTGCGGAAGAGCACAAGTCTTTGAAAAACAAACTAATCTCTATGATGGGTTTCCCGATTCTTTCAGGAAAACCACAAAATGCAATAGGCACTAAGGTCTCCATGAAAACATGACAGTCATGACTTTTCAAATGGCTCAACTTCCCTACCTCCATATCAACTTTTTTTCCAAGATTCGACGCATAACCCTCAGGCATATTCAATTTCGTTACCCAATCACAAATTTGCTGTCTTTCTTCCAAAGTGAATGTGTATCTTGCTTTGGGCTTGAATATCTTACCATTGTTTTCTGTCTGCAAGTATAATTCAGGCCGCCTGCAATATTCTTGTAAGTCCATTCTAGCCTTCGGGTTATCCTTTGTCTTACCTTTAACATCCATCATTGTGTTGAACAAATTGTCAAAATAATTCTTCTCAATATGCATGACATCAAGGTTGTGACGGAGAAGATTATCCTTCCAATAATGCAACTCCCAAAATATATTTTGTTTCGTCCAATTATGAGTAATGTCGTATCCGGGGAATCAATGAGGTGGAGTTTCAGTAACTTTACTGAAGTTCTGGACCCTCTCCCAAATTTCCTCTCCTGATAGTATCGTAGGTGGAGAATCATACTCCATTTTATTCTTTCCTAATGTATTTTTCATCCTTCTAAACTCATGATCAGGAGGCAAGAATTGACGATGAACGCTTTACTATTTTCCATGCAGTAAGGGCAAGCTAGCTTACCAGCAGTCATCCACCCAGACCACATTCCATACACAGCAAAATCGTTAATTGTCCATATTAAATTAGCACACAAATTGGAATTCTGCTTGGTTGATATGTCATATGTTTCAACACCATCGTACCACAATTGTTTTAGCTCATCAATCAAAGGTTGCAAATATACATCAATCAAACTTTTCGAATTACATGGACCAGGGATAATACAATTTAAGAATATATACGGACTAGTCATGCACAACTCGGGTGGTAGATTATAAGGTGTAAGAAAGACATGCCAACATGAATATCGTGTCGCAGATACAGAAAAAGGCGTGAATCAATCCGCACAGAGACCTAATCGANACAGGCCAACATGAATATGGTGTCGCAGATACAGAAAAAGGCGTGAAGCCATCCGCACACAGACCTAATCGAATGTTCCTTGGTTCACTAGCAAAATCTGGATATGTCCTATCAAAGTGCTTCCAAGCTTCTCTATCTGAAGGATGACACATAACACCGGGTGGTCTTCTATTTTCAAAGTGCCATCTCATATGAGAAGCAGAACTCATCGAAGCATATAATCTCTTTAACCTAGGTATAACATGTAAATAATGCATCGCCTTGATAGCGACCATATTCCCGCTGGAAAGCCTCTTGAAACGAGGCTTGTCGCAAAATTTACAACTATTTAAAGTTGCATCATATTTATAATATAACATGAAACTATCTTCATAACAATCAATTTTCATTGACAAAAGTCCTAACTTAGAAACCAATCTCTTTTCCTTATAGAAATCACCAGGTAAGTTGATATCAGGGTCAACTAGTTCACTAATAAGGTCAATGAAAGAGTTCATGGTTGCTTGAGAAATATTCCAATCAGATTTTATACTTAGTAATCTAACTGCAACAGACAGCTCAAAGTGCGATTTCCTTCCCTTAATGGACGACTAGCTTCCTCTAACTGTTCAAAAAAATGTTTTGTGTCATCATTAGGAGTTTGTTCAAAATTTTCATTGGGCTTACCCCCAAATTGCATCCCAAAAGCATCCGCAACCATATCATGAATTCTGGAATCACGATTTGTATTCTCCACCGACCTACTACTTTCACCCGCAACCATGTTATGAAATCTCCCACCTCTCCATGATTAGTCCAGACAAAGTAATTCACTATAAACCCCTTCCTATAAAGATGAAGTCTAACTTCCTCCGAATTTCCAAACCTCATACAGTCACACCTAACACAAAGGAACCTAATTAATCCTTCACTTTGGTATGGTGAAAGTTCCATTGCACATCTAATAAAGTCATCAACCCCTTCTACAAAATCCTCCCACAATCCCCGCTGATTAGGATAATTTCTATTGTACATCCAAGTACGATGTTCCATCTATACAAATAAAACAAGAACAAATTAATTTAGTTAATTCATATCTTAATCTTTTTTTAGTTAATTAATTTCATATCCTAAAGGTTCAACTCATATCCTAGAAGTTCAATTCATATCCTAGAATTTCAATTTATAAACTAAAATTCCAATACATAAACTAAAAGTCCAATTCATATCCTAAGTTCAATTCATATCCTAAAAGTTCAATTCATATCCTAGAATTTCAATTTATAAACTAAAATTCCAATACATAAACTAAAAGTCCAATTCATATCCTAAAAGTTTAATTCATATCCAAAAGGCTCAATTCATATCCTAAAGGTTCAATTCATATCATAAAATTTCAATTCATATTCTAAAGGTTCAATTCATATCCTAAAAGTTCAATTCATATACAAAAAGGTTCAATTCATATCAAAAAGGTTCAATTCATAGCAAAAATGTTCAATTCATAAATTAAATGTTCAATTCATATCCTAAAAGTTCAATTCATATCCTAAAGGCTCAATTCATATCCTAAAGGTCCAATTCATATCCTAAAATTTCAATTCATACACAAAAATTTCAATTCATATCAAAAAGGTTCAATTCATAAACTAAAATTCCAATACATAAACTAAAGGTTCAACTCATATCCTAAAGTTCAATTCATATCCTAAAATTTTAACTCATACACAAAAATTCAATTCATATCGAAAAGGTTCAATTCATAAATTAAAAGTTCAATTCAAATTCTAAAATTTCAATTTATACACTAAAATTCCAATACATAAACTAAAAGTCCAATTCATATCCTAATCTTTTTTTAGTTAATTAATTCCATATCCTAAAAGTTCAATTCATATCCTAAATTTCAATTCATACACAAAAATTTCAATTCATAAATTAAAAGTTTAATTTATATCCTAAAATTTCAATTTATAAACTAAATTCCATACATAAACTAAAAGTCCAATTCATATCCTAAAAGTTCAACTCATATCCTAAAGGCTCAATTCATATCCACAAATTTAAATTTATAAATTAATATTACAATACATAAACTAAAAGCCCAATTTATATCCTAAAGGTTCAATTCATATCCTAAATCCTAAATTCTAACTAATTAAACTATCAAGATAATACATAATTCAAATCTAACTAAACTAAATTCAACACTAATTAAACTAATTAGTTAATAAAATTAATTAATAAAACTAATTAAAACAAGACCTAAACCCTAATCCTCAATAAAATACAATGTTCATAGAATTGAAACACTAATTGAAACAATTGAAACAATAATTGAAACACTAATTCAAACACTAATTCATAAAATACAATGTTCTTACAATGCAGTTGGTGGCAGATTCCGGAGAGGACTGGCAGCACGAGCAGAGGTCCGGCAAGCGAGTAAAGGTCCGGCAAGCGAATGGTCCGGCGAGGCAGTGGCTCAGGCGAGAAGGGGAGGGAAAGAGAGGAGAAGGGAAATTTTGAGGGAGATAATATGAAAAATGGGGGGAGGGGAACCCGTTTTTGGGTCTGTTTTTTAGGAAAAGCGACCACGTTGGTCGCTATTTTGGTCTGTAATTAAGTATTGATTGTTTGACCAAGTGTATAAATCAATTTACAAGTGTATAAATCCCTAAAATAACATAACCCTGTATTACTAACACTTCATGTATATATATATATAAGAACATGAAGCGCTAGGAACACATGATCGGGTTATTTTAGGGATTGATACGTACATATATATATATATATATATATATATATATATATATATATATATAACTTNTAATACTATAACGTATATATAACTTATTATAGTATATGTTAGTGTGTGTATGTATATAACATTCATTCATCACTAGGTTATAAGTTGATGAATCAATTTACAAGTGTATAAATCCAAAAAATAACCCGACCCTGTGTTACTAGCGCTTCATGTATAACCCGAACCTGTGTTACTAGAGCTTCATGTATATATATATATATATATATACATGAAGCGCTAGTAACACAGGGTCGGGTTATTTTAGGGATTTATACACTTGTAAATTGATTCATCAACTTATAATCTAGTGATGAATGAATGTTATATACATACACACACTAACATATACTATAATAAGTTTTGTATATGTTATAGTATTACAGTGAAGTGTCTGTGTGTCTATATATATATATATAACACGTTTCGTTGTACAATTTTAACTACATACATAACATGTTAGGGTATATTTTAGTGTATTCATCTCTTGTATTACAAAAGTGTTAACGGATTACATTTATATTATTTAGATAGTAAATATAAAAGTGATTTTTAATTTTGACCAATGTTGACCTGAAAAGAGACCAACTTTGGTCTCTAATTATCCAGAAATCAAAATTAGCGACCAAAGTTGGTCGCTAACTATAAATCAGATTTATTTTATATTTTATAATTTATTTAAAATAATAACTTAATTGTTAAACGTTAGAACTGGGTCCTAGATTAGCGACCAAAACTGGTCTCTATCTACTTCCCCTTTCTTAAGCGACCAACTTTGGTCGCTAATTTTAAATTTTATTTATTTATATTTTATAATTTTTTTAAATAATAATATAATTATAAAAAAAAATTATCTGGGTCCCAGATTAGCGACCAAAGTTGGTCTCTATTTGCTTCCCCTTTCATAAGCGACCAACTTTGGTCGCTAATTTTAAATTTTTTTTTATTTAAATTTTTTAATATTTTAAAATAATAATATAATTATTAAAAATTTATAACTGGGTCCCACTTAAGAGACCAAAGCTGGTCGCTAATTTTAATGTTTCTTTAGTCCGGTCAATATTTTGACCACATTATCGACCAAAAAGCGACCAACTTTCACGACCCAAAATCCATAAGATCGTGATGGCGCCGGACATCATTGTCAGGCAAGCCAATCATTTATTAATTTAAATATTCTCAATTTTAACGATTGTGAAAAAAAAATATTTCCTTTCGCTTTATTACATATTAACCAAATAAAATCTGTTAAGTAAAACAATGGTTTGAATATTACACTTTAGCCAATATATCCCAACACATCCCAGAACCCGGTGACACAAGTACACGAGCAATTTCTAAGAATTTATACAATCATCACGAAGCCTTTCCGAAATACAAATTGGACAAGGTAATTTAAAATAAAAATAAATACAGTACGAGGGACACTCTGTCAGCTGCTGATCGCCTCCGGATGATGCAACTCGCCTAAGTCTCTGAATCCTCCACATTGCTATGAAAGTACCTGTGCAATAAAATGCACAGCAAGTGTAGCATGAGTACAAAAACAACGTGTACTCAGTAAGTTGCCCGCCTAACCTCAGAGAGGTAGTGACGAGAGGTCGAATTAGACACTCACTAAGGGCCAGCAAATTAATTAATAGCATAAGATAAACACGGTAGGCATGTAAAGGTAGTAAAGCAACAATATATATAAGGCACTCAAATCCAAGTAAATACTGGAAATAAACAAACAGTTACCACTTCCTCATTTTTCCCCCAAATATTTGAAATAAACAATTTCCTCTTTGTTTTCCCCCAAATACCTTGTCACTTTTTAAAAAAATCCACGAAAAACATTTAACAATTTAGCATGCGCATACGGGATAAGGACAACCGGCCTGAGCAGTCATAATAATCAACTCTATGCACTTCCAAGGATCGAACGGCTCGTACCAAAAGTGCATCTCTCAATAAAATACTCATGTCTATGCACTGCCGAGGATCGATGGCCCGTACCAAAAGTACATCTCTCAATATAATAATCATCTCTGTGCACTGCCGAGGATCGAACAGCCCGTCCCATAAGTGTATCTCTCAATATAATAATCATGTCTATGCACTGCCGAGGGTCGAACAGCCCGCTCCCATGAGATTGG
This sequence comes from Nicotiana paniculata, assembly GCA_005239505.1. Lineage (NCBI taxonomy): Eukaryota > Viridiplantae > Streptophyta > Magnoliopsida > Solanales > Solanaceae > Nicotiana > Nicotiana paniculata. The sequence goes on along the minus strand of ML341607.1, from coordinate 2,443 downwards.
GGAAAATAATACTCCTCTCGCGGAATATAAATTGCGAAGCGATCACATGCAATCAGGCACAATCAACAGTCCACCCTGAATATGTCGGGAAAACAAATACTCAAGTTGATGACAAATTTCTCTTTTAAAAACCATAAAATAGTGCTTAAAATCCTTTTTGAAATTCATTTGCCAAGTTTTTATAATGTTTGATAATACAACCTTATCCGGAAATACAATTGCCCGCGAAAGAAATCAATTCTCTTTTTAGATGGTTTAGGAAAATAAATTCTAATATTCCTTAATCATTCAATTACAATTTCGGTTATATTAGCAGTCTAATATCACAGACAAGATCACAGGTATAACAGGTAAGGCATGCTAGTGGGTCCTAGACATAATATTTGCTATGCACGGACTCCCGTCACCTCGTACGTACGTAGCCCCCGCAAATAGTAGCACATCATTAATTAGTTCACCTATGGGGACAATTCCCCCTCACAAAGTTATAAAGGAGACTTACCTCGCTCCGAAATTCCTTAACCGGCCTCCAAGCCTTTCCGATGACCCCAAACGTCGCACAATGCTCTGAAACTATCCAAACAACGACAAACCAATGAAAATATACTCTGATATTTTCAACAATTCCAAATCATATACTTTCCCAACGTCGCTCAGTGAAATGACTAAAATACCCTCGGGACCACGTGCCCGGAATCCGAAATTTCTCGAAGATATACCCTACCCATAGCGTTACTAACTCAAATATACAATTTACTCTAATTTTCATGCTCGAGTTCATGGTAAAAATTCAAAACTACCAATTCTAGGTTTTCTACCAAAATTCCAAGTTTTCACTAATTTCCCATGAATTTCCATGTTAAATATATACATAATCCAAGTATTTAACTTAAAATAGGTGGGAATCACTTACCTTGACATAGATGATGAAGATGAAGCTCCAAAATCGCCCCTAGGTCGTCTCCCATGGAGAAAATGAGATGACATGAGACTAACCCATTTTTTTCAAAGTTAAACACTACCAGGCAAGTCTTATTCGCGTTCGCGGGCCTACCCCCGCATTCGCGAAGAACAAAAATCTCGAAAGGCAAATTTTAAACGCTTCTCAAATAACCTCTAGTAGAATGTTCATAACCTTTTTCGAAAAACTCCAAAGGAAAAATGGTTTAATGTTATGGAAACCAGACTCCAACATCAACATCTTTCATGTTTTGGTCATCTCCCAATTCCTTATATATTTAGAGATATGAGCTTCCAAACTCAACCCTGTGCAACACAAATTTCTTCTTCATCTTCCCCGATACCCTGTAGTGTAACAGACATATATCTATGTACACAAATCCAAATGCTAAATGATTTACTTTTCCTAAAACTAGACACAATGGGATACAACTTTCATTTTTACATAATCTCAAAATTCGTTATAGATTGTGAGATATGAGCCTCTGAAATCAAACCTGCGCAGCAGATATTTCTCTTCTTCGCGAACGCGAGGCACTGTTCGCGAACGCGAAGAGCAAAGTCCCTAATGCCAAATTCTTCTTCGCGAACGCGAAGAACAACACCAGACACCAGCATCATCCATCTCAAAACAGCCCGAAATGATCCAAAACCACCCAGAAACACACCCGAGGCCCCAGGACCCCGTCCAATCACACGACTCAGTTCCATAACATCCCACGGACTTGCTCGAGGCCTCAAATCACATCAAACAATGCCGAAACCACGAATCGCACTCCAATCCAAACTTTATGAACTTTCAAATTTTAAACTTCTACATTCGATGCCGAAACCTATCAAATCACGTCCGATTGACCCCAAATTATGCACACAAGTCATATTCGACATTAAGGACCTGCTCCAACTTCCGGAATCGCATTCCGACCTCGATATCAAAATTTCCACTTGCGGTCGGATTTCTCAAAAACCTTCAAATTTCTATATTTTAGCCAAATGACTTCAAAATGACCTACGAACATCCAAATTCACTTCCGATTTCCCAACTCCAGAATCACCATACGGAGCTATTCCCAGATTCGAAATTCCAAACAGACATCAACATCACTGAAATGCGCTTCAAGCCAAACTTAGGAAATTTCTTCAAAAATGTTGAAACCCACAATATGCATAGAAATGCTCCCGAGTTATCCAAAACCCGATCCGGACATACGTCCAAGTCCGAAATCATCATACGAAGTTGCAGGAACACTCAAATCCTGATTCTGAGGTCAATTACTCAAAATTCCAATCTTAGCCCATTTCTCCAACTTAAGGCTTCTGAATATTTAACTAAAATTAATCTAGAATAGTAAACTATGAAACTAGCGAAATAATTGGCGAGATCTTAAATACGAATTCAATGAGATCCGATATGGGTTATCTAACAATACCGTTGAGTTTTCCACCTAAATTGTCTAATTAGTTTATCTAGTTTATTGATTAA
>MDKI01028457.1:0-28785 GCA_005239505.1 Nicotiana paniculata | reverse complement strand
GAGTTTGAAATGAGGGGGTATGAAAGGGTTAGGACATATATATGTCAAGTGCCACACCAGTTTCGAACCGTTGGATCTATTGAAGATCAACGGCCAGGATCGCCTGGCACTTAAACGATGTTGCTTAATTAAATGGAGGGTTGGACCGATTTAGGGGGTATTGATCTTGGGAATTTTTGTTTAAGTTTTGGATTGGGCTGGCTTTTTAACTGGCTCAGTCCGACTAAGTCTAATTAAACCCTTATTTCTTTAATTAACTTCTAAAAAATCTAATTAATTTAACCAAAATCCTAATTAAGTACTAGGCTATCTTGATTTGTAAAATTAATTAGCTATTTACCCTTATTATTTAACTAATTAGTCAATCCTAAGTTATAAAAAGTAACACTACTAATTCTAACATTAAAACTAACAATGTCAAAAATAAACAATTTTCTTGTGATTTTCTTTTAATGATATAATTAAATAATGTAATTAGGTAATTAAATTAAATTAAAAACCTAATAATGCAATATGATGAAGATTTAAATATTTTTTGTTATTTTTCATAACTTCAAAAATGAAAAATGTAACTAAAATGCAAATAATTTCAAATAATTACCAAGAATCCTAAAACAAATCTAAAAATAAATAGGACTAACTTATTTATTAATTTTGTAGCAATATTTTTTGTAGGGTAAGAAACTTACATGCTCACAGCTGCCCCTCTTTTCTCGAAAACACGAAGAGTTTTCGGGAAAAGACAAAGTGAGCAGTCACGAACAAATTTTACCCATTTTGATACTCCATGGGAAGCACTTTAAAAACGTTTGACCGAACCTTGATTCAAAGGTTGCCTATATATCCTTGGTTATAAAAGAATCAGGTCAGTGTAGTTCTGGAAGTTTTGGTAGCTGGGACTACCGGGAAGCTGTGATTTCACTACTATTGCTGCTGTTACTATTGTTGAAGTCCTTATTACACCAAATTTAAAGATGAAGAAAACTAACTAAGACTATTAGCTACAAGTTACAAGATTCCTATCTATAAATCTTCTGAAGCTTGGTCTTGAGTCTCGACTGGTGTTTTATGCAGACTCTGATCTGGATCTTGATGCTTGTTAGTCGCACGTGTTGGTTCAGTCTTCTTCAGCTTTTCGACCAAGACGGGATATGCAAATCTTGTGACTTCAGTCTTGTCTAGAGCAGTCCACATCTTTTCCGCTTCTGTACTTTGGGTTCAACTCTTTTCTTTTTCTTCTTTTTCTTTATTCTGGATTGAGACTTCTTCTTTTGGTCGTCTTGAACCCTGTGCTTCGAGGTATAACCTGTCCAGAAATCAGAACAAACGAACGAAAATTTCTACCCTAGTTTTCACTAGGAAAATTTCATGAGTTATTGTAACAAAATTCTATATTACTTCATTATTGAAAGGGATAAAAAGGGCGGGATTGGTCTACCCAGGATAAATGTAGACTAGGGAGTAGAGACCCTATGTCTAAAAGTAAAATCAACTAGGGACTGGAGACATTATGTTGAAAAGTCATCAAGTTATGCTGGCATCAACTAGGGAGTGGGACCCTGTGTTGGAAAGTCATCAGGTTATGCTATAAACTAGGGAGTAGGACTTTATGTTGGAAAGTCATCATGTTATGCTGTTCAACTAGAGAGTGGGACCCTATGTTGGAGTGGGACTCTATGTTGGAAATTCATCACGTTATGCTGGCATCAACTAGGGAGTGGGGCCCTATGCTGAAAAGTCATCAAGTAATGTTGGCACCAACTAGGGAGTAGGACCCTATGTTGAAAAGTCATCAGGTTATATTGGCATCAACTAGGGAGTGGGGCCCTATGTTGGAAAGTCATCAGAGTTTGCTGGCATAACCTAGAGAGTGGGGCAGTATGTTGGAAAGTCATCAAGTTATGCTGGCATCAACTAGGGAGTGGGACCCTATGTTGGAAAGTCATCAGGTTATGCTGGCATCAACTAGGGAGTAGGACCCTATGTTGGAAAGTCATCATGTTATGCTGGCATCAACAAGGGAGTGGGACCCTATGTTGGAGTGGGACTCTATGTTGGAAAGTCATCAGGTTATGCTGGCATCAACTAGGGAGTGGGGCCCTATGTTGAAAAGTCATCAGGTTATGCTGGCATCAACTAGGGAGTAGGACCCTATGTTGGAAATTCATCAGGTTATACTGGTATCAACTAGGGAGTGGGTCCCTATGTTGGAAAGTCATCAGGTTATGCTGGCATCAACTAGGGAGTAGGACCCTATGTTGGAAATTCATCAGGTTATACTGGTATCAACTAGGGAGTGGGTCCCTATGTTGGAAAGTCATCAGGTTATGCTGGCATCAACTAGAGAGTGGGGCAGTATGTTGAAAAGTCATCAGGTTATGCTGCATCAACTAGGGAGTGGGACCCTATGTTGAAAAGTCATCAGGTTATGCTGGCATCAACTAGGGAGTGGGGTCCTATGTTGGAAAGTCATCAGATTATGCTAGCATCAACTAGGGAGTGTGGCCCTATGTTGGAAAGTCATCAGGTTATGCTGGCATCAACTAGGGAGTGGGACCCTATGTTGGAAAGTCATCAGGTTATGCTGGCATCAATTGGGGAGTGGGGCCCTATGTACGAAAGTCATCAGGTTATGCTGGCATCAACTAGGGAGTGGGACCTTATGTTGGAATGTCGTCAGGTTATGCTGGCATCAACTCGGGAGTGGGACCCTATGTTGGAAAGTCATCAGCTTATGCTGGCATCAACTAGGGAGTGAGACCCTATGTTGGAAAGTCATCAGGTTATGCTTGCATCAACTAGGGAGTGAGACCCTAGGTTGGAAATGATGTAGCTAGGGATCAAATACCCTATACTATCGTGGTTTTGAATCATTTTCAACATTATTTTTTTTTAATTTTTGGAGAATAAGTGAATGCGGGAAATAATTTGGAGGAGACGTCCCTTTTGAAGTTGTTTTTACAAAGCTGCTTCTAGACCTTGCGCAATTTCTTTTTGGTTGCCCCTGCTTTTGCCAGGTTTCTTTTGGGTTGCACCTGTTTCCTATTTTCTTCAAACAAAGAACAATTTGTCTGTTTGAAATGGCGGTTCTGAGGATCTTCTTGATGTTTTTATTTGCCGCTTCAATGACGACATTGGCTTTGGGTCGGTAAGGGGTAGAATTCCAATGTTTAATTTTAAACTTCTCGCATACCTCCCCCATCAAGTGATTGTTCAGATTTGCAGCGTTGTCGGTAATGATAGTTTTTGGAATACCAGAACGACAAATAATGTTGGAATGTACGAATTTCACTACTGCTTTCCTGGTGACGGCCTTGAAAGTGACCGCTTCGACCCATTTTGTGAAGTAATCAATGGCAACCAAGATGAATTTGTGCCCGTTTGAGGCTTTCAGATCGATCAACCCAATGACATCTATACCCTAAGCAACAAACGGCTAAGGTGCTGACATTGGATGCAACTCTAAAGGCGATGCATGAATTAGGTCACCGTGTATCTGACACTGATGGCACTTCCGGACAAAACTGAAACAATTTTTTTCCATGGTCATCCAGTAATAACCTGCCTGCAGGATTTTTTTTACAAGGAAATATCTGTTCATGTGGGGCCCACATACTCCTGAATGCACTTTGTTCATGATCTTTTTATCTTCTTTGGCATCCAGACACCTTAAAAGATTCAAATCTGGAGTTCTCTTATACAACAGTTCTCCGCTTAAGAAGAAATTGCTGGTAAGCCTTCTAATAGTTTTCTTTTGGTCTCCATTGGCTTGCTCGGGGTATCCTTTTGTTTTTAGGAACCTTTTAATATCATGGTACCATGGTTGGACATCTGGTTCTACTTCAACAGTGTTGCAATAACCATGTCTTTCTCGAATTTGAATCTCCAATGGGTCAATATGGACATTGCCCGGATACAACAACATTGCAGCTAAGGTAGCTAGTGCGTCAGCTAACTCATTGTGGAATCAAGGAATATACCTGAATTCAATGGATTTGAACCGTTTGCTAAGATATTCCACATGTTTCCTATATGGGACAAGCTTGATATCTGAGTTTTCCATTCACCTTGTGCTTGCCGAATGATCAAATCAGTCTCCCATGATTAATATTTCTTATATATCCATATCAGTTTCCATGTTCATGCCCATGACACAAGCTTCATATTCGGCAGTGTTATTCGTACAGAAGAATCGAAGCCGGGCTGTAGCCGGGTAGTGTTGACTAGTGGGCGAAATTAAAATTTCCCCAATCCCAACACCCTTTGCATTCACGGCTCCATCAAAGAACAATTACTTAGTCTTAGTGTCTTCTGGAATTACTTTAGTTGAATTTACTTCCTCGTTTGGGAAATAAGTGTTTAAGGGTTGGTATTACTCATCAACTTGGTTCTCAGCTAAATGATCGACTATGGCTTGGGCTTTCATTGCCGTGCGGGTGACATTGATAATGTCGAACTTTGTGAGCAAGATTTGCCATTTTCCTAGCCTTCCCGTGGGCTTCGGTATTTGGAATATGTACTTTAGAGGGTCCAATCTGGTTATGAGATACATGGTATCGACCATCAAAAAATGTCTAAGCTTTTGAGCGACCCAAGTTAAGGCACAACAAGTTCTTTCCAGTAAAGTGTACTTGGCTTCATAACCAGTAAATTTCTTACTCAAATAGTATATATCTTTCTCTTTCCTCCCAGTCGCATCATGTTTCCCGAGAACATAGCCAAAAGAATTTTCCAAGACTGTCAAGTACAAGAACAAAGGTCTTCTAGGCTCAGGAAGAACCAACGCCGGCGGACTTGACAAATATTCTTTAATTTTGTCAAAAGCTTCTTGACACTCATCCGTCCATTTAATTTCCATGTCTTTCTTTATCAACTTAAATATGGGCTCATATGTGGTAATAAGCTGAGCGATGAACCTACTGATGTAATTCAACCTTCCTAGAAAACTCATGACCTCTTTCTTGGTTTTCGTAGGTGGTAGATATCAAATAGATTTTATCTTTATTGGATCTAACTCAATACCCCTCCGACTGACTATAAACCCCAAGAGTTTCCCAGATGGAACCCCAAATGCATATTTAGCTGGGTTCATTTTCAAATCATACCTGCACAGACGCTCAATGAATTTTCTCAGATCTCGCACATGACTTTCTTGTGTTCTGGATTTAGTGATCACGTCATCTACATATACCTCAATTTCCTGGAGCATCATGTCATGGAAGATGGCGGTATAGCTCTCATGCAAGTTGCCCCGACATTTTTCAGACCGAATGGCATGACATTATAACAATAAGTGCCCCATGGTGTGGTGAAATATATCTTTTATGCATCTTCTTCATCCATCAGGACTTGGTGATACCCAACATAACAAACCACACAAGATTATATCTCATATTTGGCACAGTTGTCGACAAGGATGTGGATGTTTGGTAACAGGAAGTTGTCCTTTGGGCTTGCTTTGTTCAAATCTCTACAGTCCACACATACTCGGATCTTCCCGTCCTTTTTGGTACTAGGACTAAGTTGGCCAACCATGTGGTGTATCAGACTACTCGGATTACACCGAATTTTAATTGTTTGGCAACCTCTTCTTTGATCTTATCGCTGATGTTCATTTTGAATTTTCTTTGCTTTTGTTGGACAGGTGGACAACCGGGATAAGTTGGAAAATTGTGTACCACTAGATCGATACTCAGTCCTGGCATATCATCGTAAGACCAGGCAAACACGTCTTTAAATTCAAACAAAAGTTGGATCAATGCCTCTCTAGTTTTTTCCTCGGCGTGAATGCTTATCATGGTGTCCCTAACCTCTTCTGAATTGCCCAAATTAACTGGCTTGGTTTCATTTAAGTTTGGCTTAGGCTTATTCTCAAATTGTTCCAATTCCAGATTTATTTTCCTAAAGGCCTAATCTTCATCATATTCTGGTTCTTGATTCATTATTTCACAGTTAGACAACGTTTTAGGATTTGGGCATGAAACCCGCAAGCATGTCATGTTATTTAAATCCGCATTATTAGAATTGAAAAGGGAATGATAAGAAAAATATCAAATCATAAAGAATAATAGGAAAAGATTCATAGACGACGAAATATTTATTTCATTTCATTGAATTTGAATATAGGAGGGTTTACATCGGAATTTAAAAGACAACAAAACTAAAAACATTCGAGTTACACGCTGAAATAACTCGGAATGCAGAAAAGATGGCAAAACTGAACTACCGGGATTCTCTCCTGACTGGGATGGAGTAGCCTTCCCTTTTTGCAATTTAGCATTAGGCCCCATGTATTGCACCTCAGCAGTGCTCGATTCTTTGCCCGGTTGGAGCATGTGGACTTCGTAGAGCATTTTCCTCATTGCTTAACAAATGTCCTCAATTTCTTCGGCCGTAAAGACTCTTCTTCTTCTTCTTCTATATATCTTGGCTTAACAAACGACTTGGCAAGATGCGGGATTGTCCGAGGCAAGACCTACCTATTTTTCTTACGTTCATCGGCCTATTTTTCATCGGCATGGGTAGCTTGGAAACCTATGCCAAAGAACTTCTTATTGGAAATCAAGGTGACGGGTTCTGTGACGCCTTGTAAGGATACACCGAGCCATTTCCTGGGCTTGTAACCATCTATGATCATTTCACTAGAAACCATGATTGATGCGTTTGATAATCAGGGTTGAGGACATGGGGTTCCTTCTTCGCACTGGTCGGCCACCACAATTTCAAAGGCTTGGTAGACGATGTGCTCACTTCCCTCTCTTGCTTCGAGACATGGGACTGATGGGCCCCTGTAAATTGACTGTTCATCCTCTCCGTGGACAACTATTTCTTGGTTTTCATGTTCGAACTTGACCATTTGATAGAGAGTAGAGGACACGGCTCCCGCAGCATGGATCCATGGTCTTCCTAGGATAAAGTTGTAGGAAGTGTCCATGTCCAGAACTTGGAATGTTACTTCAAAATATACAGGGCCAATGGTTAGGATCAAGTCAATTTCCCCTATCGTATCCTGTTTGACATCGTCGAAAGCACGCACACAAACATTGCTTGGTCTGATCCTCTCTGTCCCAATTTCCATCCTCTGTAATGTTGATAGAGGGAAAATGTCAACTCCAGACCCACCGTCCAACATGACCCTTTTCACATAATATCCTTCACACTTGAAGGTCAAATGGAGGGCTTTGTTGTGAGCGGCTCCTTCTGGAGGCAAGTCATTTTGGCCGAAGGAGATTCGGTTGACCTCAAAAATTGCTCTGCCATTCTTTCCAACTGTTCAACCGTGGTCTAAATTGGAGTATACACCTCATTCAACATCTTTAGAAGCACCTTCCGATATTCGTTTGAGTTCATTAGTAGGGACAAAAGTAAAACCTAGGAGGGATCCTTTCAAAGTTGATCAATTACAGCATACTCCGAGGTTTTCATCTTCCGAAAAAATTCGTCTGCTTCTTCAGTAGTAACAGGCTTTTTGAGGGGAAAACGCTTGTGCTTTTTGTTCAATTCTTCTGGGTTGTGATACTTCCCAGATTCTTTTGTTTCATTTACTTCTCCCCTAACTTCCTTCCCTTTATATGTGACCACTGTTTGGTTGTAGTTCCAAGGGACGACAATAGGATCTCTTACAGGATTTTGTGGCACACGGCTAATGAACAAAGGCTCATCCAACCTAGGTGGAATTGTTGGCCTCCGTGCCACGTAAGTCACTTTTGGTACATATGTTTTTGGCATATTTGGCATGGTTTTCCTCTGTTCAAATCTCTTAGGAGGGTTTAACATGAGCTGTCCCTGTCTAGAGGTTCTTGGGACGTAGAGAATGGCCTATATGGCGGGTGCTTCCCCTGTCTTTGTTTCCCCGGTCTTTTCTTCATTTTGGGGAGTGGAATTTATCTTATTCTCATCTATGACTTGTTTTTCCGCATTCTTTAGGTTTGTTCTCTAAAATAGCGATGGCAATAATAGCTTTTAATGGGGGGTCGAATTATTTGTCTTCATAGATCATCCCGATGATCGGCCCGTTGTTGTGGGATGGTAACGGGTTGTTGGTTACATTAGGGATTTCCTCGTCCCTTAACACTACCCGCTTCTATTCGATCAGGTTCTCGACTGCTCTGTTAAGGGTCCAATAATCTTTAGTGTCATGCACTTCTGCCCCGGAGTGATAAGAGCACCTGGTACCTGGCCTATAGGACGGAGATTCTGGGTTTTGTCTATTCGGAGGTACAGGCTGCAACAGGCCCATTTGGTCTAATTTTGGGAAGAGGATGGAATACGACTCATCAATGGGTGTGAAGTCAATTTTTTTGGGTAGTTCACGGGGACGAGTGTTATATTTGTAATTATTCTGTGGCGGACAGGGATTATACGGGGCTTGGTGAGGAGGCTCGTTTCTTGGAGGTGGAGCTCTGTTCTGATTATAATGCTGCTGTGGCCGGGTGTATGGTTGGGCGTTCATTACTGCATAAGGATGAGGGGCCATAGAATAGGCTGCATCCTGGTGGGGGTAATAATGCTGCGTGGCCTTGGAAGGTGGACCAGAATAATCCCGGGGTCGCCGAGAGTTTCTTAAGCTTGAAACCATCATGCCTCCTTCTTCTTTTTTCTTCCGGCTTGTTAAACCTCCCGAGCCGCTCTGAGTGGATTGGGAAGGGCTCTTAAAGTTGATTGACTTAAAATGCAACGTGTTTTCAGGCCGTTTTCTACCATTTCTTCAATTTTGATGGCCTTCGCGAATGGTTTTCCCAAGGAAGACATCATGTTTTGAAAATAATCGGCCTCTTGGGCCACTAAGAAGATACTGACCATCTCGGCCTCATCCATCGAGGGTTTTACCCTGGCCGCTTGTTCACGCTATTTGATAGTGTATTCCCGGAAACCTTCCGAGGCTTTATTTTTGAGGTTGGATAAAGAATTTCTTTACGGAGCGATATCAACATTGTATTGGAATTGCCTTAAAAATCCCGGGCCAGGTCATTGTCACGACCCCAAAACCACCCTGACCGTGATGGCGCCTATCGTGATACTAGGCTAGCCAATTCACTACTTAGCATAAAGAAACCCTTCGTTCAGATCATTACTGATCTGATGTTTCATAAAAATTTCCGTTTAAGCATTTCAAAACAAGCAAGGATATACTAAACATTAAATACTGCTCCAAAATCCCGGAGTCACTAGTCATGAGCAACTAAAAGAAATACACGTCTGATGCTGTCTATTTAATACATGCTAAGTCTAAGGAAATAAATGTTATAAATATAGGAAGGAGAAAAGCAAGGCTGCGGATGCCGTGCAGCTACCTCGCAAATCTCCGAAAACACCGTCACTGAGTAATCAACACCCGCTACCGGGTTCAGAAATACCTGGATCTGCACACAAGGTGTAGGGAGTAATGTGAATGCCCCAACTCAATAAGTAATAAATGTAAATAAAGACTGAGCAGTAAGAAACACATAAATCCACATCATGAAAATTAGAGTAAGTACAGCCTGCCTTCAAAACAGTATATATAAGTCAAATCATCTCGCTTAAAATCCAATTTCAGTAAAAATCATTTGAAGATATTTTTCCAACAGTTTCAACAGAGGTTCAATGATGTTTAGAGTAAAAGTGATGAAAATCCTAAATAGCCCCTCGGGCAAAAAATGTATCAAAAACCGCCCCTCGGGCATAACATCACTCAGAATCAGCCCCTCGGAAAACCTCACAATCACTCGAAATCAGGCCCTCGGGCAACATCATATCACTCACTCAGGGTACCCGCGCTCACTGGGGGTGTACAAACTCTGGAGGGGCTCCTACGGCCCAAGCGCTATAACAAGCCACCTCGTGGCATAAATCAATCAGGCCCTCGGCCTCATAACAAGCCACCTCGTGACATAAATCAATCAAGCCCGCGGCCTCACAAAAATCATGAATAAATAACAACATGCTGCGGAGTGCAGTTCGATCCCATAATATCCTCACAACACAGGCCCTCAGCCTCGCTCAGTCAGAAACCTCTCAAGCCACTCGAGCTATCAGTAAAACAAGGTGCTTAGCCCAAAATTTTATTTTATGCAACAAAACAGAGTAATAAATACTGATTTATGAAATCAGTAAACACAGTATGACTGAGTATAAATCTTGAATAAAAAACAGTGAGGAAAATAACAGTAAAAATCCCCTAAGGGTCCAAATAGCTTGGCATAAGGCCCAAACATGGCAATCAGCCCAAAACATAGTGATATTTTTATAAATATAGTTTCCAGTCAAATACGCAACTTAATAGTTTCTACGGGACGGACCAAGTCACAAATCCCCAACGGTGCATGCCACACGCTCGTCATCTAGCATGTGCACCACTTCAAAATAGTGAAATGATGTGAAATCCGGGTTTCATACCCTTAGGACAAGATTTACAATCATTACTTACCTCTATCCGAATGAGAATCTACTCCGCGATGCCCTTGCCGCTCGACTCGGCCTCAAATCACCTCGAATCTCTTCAAAATTAGATTCATAACATCAATATATGCTAAAGGAACAAAACCCATGCGAAAATAGTCAAATTACATAAAATATCCCAAAATTGGCCAAACCCGACCACCGGGCCCACGTTTCGGAATCAGATAAAAATCATAAAACCAGAATCCTTATCCTCCCACGAGTCCATGCATACCAAATTTATCAAAAACTAGCTTCGTTTGACCCCTCAATCACCCAATTCTTAGTCTCAATTTCCAAGCCCTAATTTTCATATTTTCACCCTTAAATCTCACAAATTTCATGCTTAATCAGTCAAAATCTACCATAGAATCATGTTTTAGGTTCAAGAACATTACCTCAATGTGTTTCCCCTTGAATCCCTCTTCAAAATCCCTCAAAAGATTCAATCCCGACTTCAAAAATGGTGGAACTGGGCAAAATTTTGCGAAGGGTCCAATGTATACTTCTGCCCAGCCAAAACCGCATCTGCGATTCATACACTGCACCTGCGGTCTCTGCTTCTGCGGATTCCACTTATCCATCCCACACCGCACCTGCAGTCTTTCATTCGCACCTGCGGGCCCGCATGTGCACCCACTCTCCCGCTTCTGCGAAAAGACCCCAGGCCTCCAACCTCCTCACCTGCGACCACAAACCACATTTTCGGTCACCGCACCTGCTATCTCCCTTCCGCAGGTGCGGAAAACCAGAAACAGTAGCCTCAGCAGATTTTCCCCAAGTTGCGACTTCCGTTAGCCATCCGAAACCAATTCCGAGCCCTTCGGGGCGTCAACCAAATATATCAACACCTCATATAACATCACCCAAACTTAGTCGAACCCTCGGATGACCTAAAACAACATCAAAACACCAAATTAACTCGGAATTCAAGCCTAAGGATTTCTAAATTTCTGAAATTCGCCAACAATGCCGAAACTAACCAAACCACGCCCGAATGACCTTAAATTTTTCACACACATCACAAATGACACTACGAACCTATCCCAACTCCCAAAATTCGATTCCGACCCCGATATCTAATTTTCCACGGCTGACCGGAAATCGCCAAAAATTCAATTTCGCCAATTGAAACCTAATTCTACCACGGACCTCCGAATAACATTCCGAACCCACTCCTAAGTCCAAAATCATCTAACGAAGCTATCCGCACCATAAAAACCAAATTCCATGATCATTTACTTATAAGTCAACTTCCGGTTGACTTTTCCAATCCAACTTAAGCGACTAAGTGTCTCATTTCTCTCCAAAAATCACTCCGAACCGAGCCGACCAACCCAACACAATAAAAGAGCTGAAACACACCCAATGAAGCAGAAATGGGGAAAACGGGGCTAAAACTCTCAAAACGACCAATCGGGTCGTTACAATCATCTCATATATGCCAATGGGAGATGTCTTGGTCTATATACCATTCAGAAGAAATTCTGGTGAGGCTCTCTCCGAAGTAAGCCATTAACAACTCCTCTTTTCCACCAGCACCTCTCAGCTGGTTACAGTATCGCTTTAAGTGAGCAATAGGGTCTCCATGCCCGTAATATATTTCAAAATTTGGCGTCTTAAATCCCACAGGTAAATGTACATGAGGAAACATGAACATATCAACATATGACACGCCCTTTTGGCCACTCAGGCCCTGTATATTATTGAGGCTTTTCTTGATGCTTTTCATTTTTTGTGCTATAGCCTCTTGCTCAGGATTCCTCATGACTCTCTCATGTTCTACGGGAGACTCGAATTGTGGGTGCTGAGAATAGGAATTCGGGGTGACCCGAGCGGTTTCCAATTGGAATTGGGGAGCTTGGAAAGTGAAGGTTGATGGTTCGAAGCTTTGTTGAGGCAATGTTAGTTATGCCATACTAGTGGCTGGTGGGGCTGTGAACATGGTAGATGATATTCCTGAAGATGGTGCCTGAGGACGAACCTCAGAAGGCATACCAGTGAAGCTTGTTGACATGGTGGGATACCCAAATGGAAGGAATGGGTTAGTTACTGGGATATGGACATTGGTAATTCCTCCCGTCCTAGGGATTAATTCAGGGAATCCAGGGATAATACTGGGTGGCTACCTACCATTGGACCATGCATCCCACATTTCTAGCATGTGGCATCTTAGCCTTCTATTCTCCTCAGCAGTTGCTGACTCTGGCTGTGGGATAATAGATGAAGGGATGTCCTCGGGCTCAATGATAGGTAGATGACTCTCTGAGGCCATGGCGATACTTTCTTAGATCTTGTGAAACAAGGGTGTGAAGCCAGATTACCACCCCAAAACTAACCACCTAAAAATATAACATGTTCTTTTAAAGCATACACAACAAACCGGTTAGTTCGAGATATTTAACACACCGGAAATCGCATATTGGTGGGATGTAATACACCTAAACAGTTAAGCGTTTTTCTAAGATATTTTGTGATAGCTGTGTGTTTCATCCTAACTTTATTGTCTCCTGAATTTGCTTTCTTAATTACTTTCTTTTAGGGTTGTGATGGAATCCTATGTGGATTACCTACGTATCATGATGCCGCATGAATCAAATCATTACGTAGTTCGGGGAATAAGTACGAAGTAACAAAGCACATTTTCATTTCTTTAAAAAAAGATATATCTTTTTGATTTTCATTACAGGCAATAAAAGTACTGAAGACTATAAAGGAAAAATAATACAGACTCAAAATAAACGACACAATAATTTTGAATAAAACTCTAAAGAGCAGTTAAGTACAAACTCGAAAACTGGAAAGTCAAAAGTCAATGAGAGCTTCTACTAGTCTTATTGGAGCCTGTTGGGCATTAGCTGGTCTTTGCGCAGGACTTCGCAATGTTTTCTTGAAGCCGGTCTAAGTCATCCATTACTTGGTGGACGAAGGTCATCATAGAAGCGAAAAACATGGACCTAGTCATGTATTCACAGTTGTGACATTTCATCACAACATAGTTAGATATTTCCTTAATCCTGGTTCTGATGACTCCTTTATCTTGAAGAAGACACCCAATTTGCTGTGCCAGGGCTTCCAACAATTGTGCGCTGATATTGTTTTGGTCCTGTAGCTATTGCAGGCTTTATTCTAGTTGGAAAATTAGTGCATAGCAGTGCTCTTTTTCTATCTTAAAATATTTGGTTTGCTGGGCCATTTCATACCCAATGGCAAATAACTTTTCTTTTAGAATGGCTATTTCTTTGCCATATTTCTGTCTCAAATGGTGGGTATGTTCTTCTGCTCCCTTAGATAATTTTGTTTGAGCATCTAGAAAATCTTTTTCGGTCTTTATCAAGTCAGCTGCATAGTCCTGGACCTTCATTCTTACGTTGTTGATGATCTTTTCATCTCTCTCGCTTCTTCCAGGCGTTTCGACGGCTATCCTCATGTTCCGGAGTTGGGCTCGCAACGCCTCGTTCTCTCGAGTCAATCTTCTCTTTTCACCTTCAGCTGCCTACGTCTGTAAGTCATTGTCAAAGGTAAGGTTCCTCAACTTTTCCTCCAAAGCATGGATAGTGGCTTGATATTTATTTTCTTTTTCTCCCAGGCCAAACGCTCTTGGATTTTGTCATCAAAAGCTTGAATATGAGGCCTTTTGGCGGGCCTTTCTGGCTCGGGCTATGGCTCCTTATTAATGCAATTCCTTTTTTGAACCATGTGACATAGCCTGGATCTACTTCATCTCTTACAAGATCAGGTACTTGAGTATCCTCTTTCAAGTATCGGCAACCATTCTAGATATGTTGGATTAAAGCCTCGGGAAGTGGGGCCTCAGGGTTTAGCTCAATAACTTGGACACTCATGTCTTCATCCTTAGGAACTACTTGATATCTTCCCAATTGCCTAGGAACCCTCTATGGTGCACATGGTTGGACACTTCTTAAGCCCATCAATAGCAAATAGTTCTTTGTGGCTGACATGTTTATAACTTCCCTCACCGAGAGCCATCGTAAATTCCACTCAATCTGATTTGATCTTAAAGTTCTCCAGTGTACGATCTAAGCTTCAACCCCTTTCGGAGAGTCATAATCTTTAACTCTTTCTTCACAGCTTTCAATGAAATTGCTCTTGCTTGGGCCGTAATCATAAATTTTGGATGGTGGCAAAGGTGTTCGATTAGCCACATTTGTAAAAGGATATTGCAACCTTCTAAGAATGTCGCCCACGACTTACACCGTTTCAGTGCCCAATAGATATCTGACAATATTAGTGGAGCGAGTGTGTGATCTTCCTTGGCAATTAGGACTTGTGCAATTCTATCCATACAGATATCAACTGTTCCATTTTCATTTGGGAAGACCATGATGCCTAGAAAGGCCACTATGAAGGCAAAACAACGATGAATTTTCCAAGTATCTTTGCTTCGTTTGTTGTCAGCCCTTTTTCATGCGTTTCAAATCTATGTGGATGCCCATACCTGGAGTATAGGAAGTAGAATGAGTAGTAGCCCTCGCTCACATAGTTCTTTATTATTTGCTTACTGGTGTTCATGATATCAAAGAAATAGTGCACCGAAAAAGGCCTTGGGAATATAAGTTGTTGATTTCTCAAACCCCGGCCAAAACATGTATACCCCGCTATTTCCTCCAAGGTGGGAGTGAGCTCGAAGTCTGTGAAGCGGAAGACATTACAGACGGGATCCCAAAAAGTTACTAAAGCCTTGATTAAATCATTCCGGGGCATAACTTTCATGATATCTATGAGAGAACCCAGATGTTCGACTACCCAGTCTTGACCCTCTTTGTCCAAATCATACCACCACATTTGGAGCTGTAATGGAGCTTGCTCTACGGCATTCAATGGTGATTGTGGACGATATTCATTCGGCACCTGTGAGCGGGTAGGGTTAAGGTTGACTCTAATTTTTAAAGACAAGACCAACAGACTCTTTTTGCAAGACCCAATTATAAATTTATTTAAAGAAAAATCACCTAAAGGTGGCTATTTGTGCAACATTGAACAAAATGGCCATTTTTGCAATAGTGGCCCCTTCTTACTTTTTAATAAAGTTTTGAGGCCGAAGTAAGGAACTTTTCTGGGAAAAGTGATGATTTATTGACAAACATGTTCGTTCTTAGAGAAAATAGCCCTTCGACATTGTAAGGTGTTCTAAGGCTATTTCGGCAAAAATGGCGCAAGATTTAACTGAAGCTGGGTCGATTTTATTTTTCAACCAATGGACATACTATAACGAACCGGCCGGTCGTTCCGTGAGTTTAGCCTCGTTTCTACCGTTTCTTATTTATCATATGTTTCTTAGCCTATTTATGTTGTGTTGGGTCGGTTGGCTCGGGTTCAGAGTGATTATGGTGAGAATTGAGACACTTAGTCTCTTAAATTAACTTAATAGTTGAAAAAATCAACTGGGAGTTGACTTATTGGTAAACGACCTCAGAATGTAGATTTTCTGGCTCGTATAGATTCGTTAGGTGATTTGGGACTTAGGAGTGTGTTTGGAATGAATTTTTGATGTTCGGTGTAGAATTAGGCTTGAATTGGCGAAATTTAGTTTTTAGCGATTTCCGGGTGGCAGTGAAAAATAGGCTATCGAGGTCTGAATAGAATTCCGGAAGTTGTAACAGGTTCGTAATGTCATTTTGGATATGTGTGAAAATTTTCAGGTCAATCGGATGTGTTTAGGTTAGTTTCGACATCATTGGCGAAATTTAGAAATTTCAAAGTTCATAGGCTTGAATTTGATGTAATTTTGGTGTTTTCGTGTTGTTTTTGGTGTTTCGAAGGCTCGACTAAGTTTGAATGATGTTATGGGATGTGTTGGTATGATTGAATGAGGTCCTGGGGTCCTCGGGTATATTTCAGATGCTCAAACGGGCATTTTTGGTCTTAAGGAGTCTGCTGTTTTTCTGGTGTTTTAGCAGCAGTGATTTCTTCACTGCGATCGCGTGGATTCATTCGTGATAAGGTAAAGTAAAATACTGGTCCAGGGAGTTTGTTCTAGGCGATCGCGTGATAAGGATTGTGATCGCATAGGTTGGACAGGTGAAGCAGTGCGATCGTGTGGCCCTTGGTGCAATCGCATAGAGGTTCTGAGGCACGTGCGTGGGATGGATATTTGTTCTGTGCGATCGCGTGTGTTGGTATGCGATCATGTAGAGTGGTCTAGGATGTGCATCGCGATCGCGTGGCTGGAGTCGCGATCGCACTGAAGGAAATTATAGTGATGGGCAGAATGTTTTAAAAGGCCATTGTTGCGAGTATAGTTCATTTTTCCTCCATTATTGAACGAGTTGGGAGATCTTTGAGAGGGTTTGACAAGGAAATCGAAGGGAATCACTTGGAGGTAAGGTTTTCAACTTCATAACTCGTTTCTATGCCATTTTCTAAGTAATTAAACCGGAAATTTGTTGAGATTAAACCCAAAATTGGGGAGGTTAGGCATGAGAATTGGAGTTTTCTTTTGATGATTTGAGTGGGCAATTGTAGTCCGATTTTGATGTTCTTGGTATGTATAGAATTGTGGGAGGACGAGGATTTTAGTGTTGTAAATTTTATCTAATTCCGAGATGTGGGACAGGGGCTCGGGTTTGGCCGAATTTCGAGAATTGTCTCTAAATTGATAGTTTTCGATTGGGTTTTGTTCCTTTAGCGTATATTGATGATGTTAATCTGGTTTTGGTTAGCTTGTGTTCTAAAACTATTGATATATTTGGGCTATAAGCCATGTTTGGGGCCTCGTTCCTGACTTGTTTGGACCCCTTGGGGGATTTTTACACTATTTTTGAGATATAAAATGATGTTTTGGGTCGAGTACCCCGTTTTACTGATACACCCGATGGGCTTTTGAGAAGTTCTGAATGACTGAGGCTGAGGGCCTGATTTTGAGGATATGATACGCCACGAGGTGGCTTGATATTATTGCTTAGGCTGAAGGAGCCCCTCCGGAGTCTGTGCACACCCAATGAGCGCAGGTACCTACTGAGTGCGAGTGCTGAGTGCCGAGTGCCGAGTGACGAGTGATTGGGAGGCATGAGTGACAGTGAGGTTGCCTGTGGGGATGATACTGAGTGGCTGTGAGGTGCTGAGTGATGTTCTACCCGAGGGGCGATTTATGATTCATGTTTTTGCCCGAGGGGCTACTTATGATTTATTTCATTTTACACTAAATCCTTCGATTATTTTTATTTCTGAAATTGTTGGAAAACACATTTTTCAAAGGATTTTTATGAAGTTGGCTTTTAAGGCATGTTGATTTCATATATCTATGTATATACTATTGGAAAGAAAGGCTGTGCATATTGTGGACTGATGATATTGATTTTTATGTGTTTCTTGCCGCTTAGACCTGATTTATTTTCATTACTACTGAGTTGGCGTACTCACATAACTTCCTGCACCCCTGTGTGCAGATATAGGTGCTGATTCCGAGCGTTAGCCATCTATTCAGTGTGGAGTTGGAGTCTGGGACATAGAGGTAGCTGTTCAGTGTCCGCAGAATCTCTGTTTTCCCTTCTTATGTTGTACCTAGTTATTCGTTTGGAGGTTTTGTATTATAATAGTAGACTTTTTGGTATATTTTTTAGATGCTAATGACATGTTGACTCCGGATTTTGGGGATAGTTTAGACTGTTTAGCTATTTATTTTGCCTAATGGATTCAGTAATTCTATATACGTTTATGAAATGTTGAAAATGGTGGGGATTTTGGGAGGAAACTGTAAATATGTGATTGTTGGCTAGCCTAGTTCTACGATAGGCGCCATCACGACCGTTTTAGGATTTGGGGTCGTGACAAGTTGGTATCAGAGCCTAGGTTACAAAGGACTTAACAATCATGAACAAGTTTAGTAGATTTTTGCAGATCGGTACGAAGACGTCTGTACTTATATTCGAGAAGCTGCGGAACCCTTAGGAACAATCTCATTTTTCTTGAATTCTGTCGTTCCATTTTGTTGATTCTTGAAATCTAAACTTCTGTTGTTTCCTTCTCTCACAGATGGTGAGGACTCGCACTACCGATCAGGGTGATCAACCACCAGCTAGACCAGTGAGGGTTCGAGGTCACGGTCAAGGCCGTGGTAGAGGTAGGGGCCAGCCCGTGCAGTAGACAGGGCAGTGCCAATTGACCCCCCTACTGCTCAGGGTCAGATTCCCGCCGCAAATACTCCAGCGGGGCAGGCTCAGGCACCGGTAGTGCCTATTGTTATTCTGGGTCTTCAAGAGACGTTGGCTCAGATCTTGACTGTGTGTACCACCCTTGCTCAGGCAGTTGCCGCTACTTCTCAGGCGGGGGGAGGCAATCAGATTCCAATTACCCGGACATCTGAGTAGGCTACTCAAAGACATCAGACACCGGGGGCAGTTCCAACCCAGTCGGTTCCTCCAGTTCGGGACTTCGTGGTTCCGGCTATGCTAGAGGACGAGCAGCGTAGACCGGAGAGGTTTAGTAGACTTCAGCCTCTGACATTCAGTGGTGCTGAGGGCGAGGATGCCCAGGGTTTTTTGGATAAGTGTCAGAGGATGCTGTGTACTGCTAGGATTTTGGAGACCAGTGGGGTCTCATTTGCTACTTTTCAGTTTCTGGTGCTGCTTTCACTTGGTGGAAGTCTTTCAAAAGGTGTAGGCCTGTTGGTTCAGCACCCCTTACCTGGCAGCAGTTCTCCACTATCGTTTTGGAGAAGTATATACCCCAGTCTCATAGGGAGGAGCAGCGCAGGCACTTTGAGCAGATGCATCAGGGGGAGCTATCAGTGATGCAATATGAGATGTGGTTTTCGGAGTTGGCTCGTCATGCCACCGAGTTGGTCCCTACTGATTAGGAGGTTCGTGGATGGCCTCACTTATCAGCTCCATCTTTTCATGACCCAGGAGAGAGTATCAGATGCTACATTTGAGCAGGTTGTTGATATTGCTCGAGATATTGAGTCGGTTCGCCGCCAAGAGCGGGAGGAGAGGGAGGCCAAGAGGCCTCGTGGATTGGGCGGTTCTAGTGGTGCTCCTCCGAGGGCAATTTCAGCATGGTAGAGGCCGTTCATTCAGGCTTCCTCAGTCAGTCCGCCCAGCCTATAGTGGTGCATCTTCGGGGCATGGTCCCCGCGGTTCTCAGTCAGACCTTTCTTCATTCGGTTCCCTCCCAGCTCAGAGTGCAGCTCGAGCACCACCAGTTCAGAGTTCCTCTATGCATGATTCTTCTAGTGGCCATTCTGGTGCCAGGGGTTTCTATCAGTCCTCATATCCAGCTCCAGGGAGTTTCTTCGAGTGCGGCGAGTTTGGGCACATGTGGAGGCAGTGTCCACGTTGTCCTGGTGGTTCTTCTCAGTAGAGGGGACAACCCTCGACTTCAGCCCCAGTTACTTCACCACCCGCCCAAGCAGCTAGGGGTGGTAGTCAGTCAGCTAGAGGTCTCCTTAGAGGGGGAGGTCGAGCAGGTGGAGGTCAGGCCCGTATGTATGCATTTCCATCTAGGCCAGATGCTATGGCCTCCGATGTAATGATTGCAGGTATTGTCTTAGTCTGTTGCCGAGATGCTTTGGCTTTATTTGACCCTGGTTATACATATTCCTATGTTTCTTCATATTTTGCCCATTTTCTGGATATGCCCCGTGATCTTTAGTTACCTCTGTTCATGTGTCGACTCCAATGGGCGATACTTTTGTTGTGGACCGTGTGTATCGGTCGTGTGTGGTATCTATTAGGGGTCTGGAGACCCGAGTGGACCTGCTGTTACTCAGCATGGTCGATTTTGATATGATATTGGGCATGGATTGGTTATCTCCGTGTCATGCTTCTCTTGATTGTCACGCTAAGACCGTGACCTTAGCTATGCCGGGATGTCCAAGGGTTGAGTGGAGATGTTTTTCTGAGTATATGCCTAGCAGTGTGATTTCCTACCTGAAGGCTCAACGTATGATTGAGAAGGGGTGTTTATCTTATCTGGCTTTTGTGAGGGATTTTCATCTATTGCAGCACCTATGACCAGACTGACCCAGAAGGGTGCTCAGTTCAGGTGGACTGAGGAGTGTGAGGAGAGCTTTCAGAAGCTCAAGTCAGCTTTGACTACAACTCCGGTATTGATTTTGCCAACGGGTTCAGGTTTGTATACAGTTTACTGTGATGCCTCAAGAGATAGCCTTGGAGCGGTTTTGATGCAGGATGGTAGGGTGATTGCCTACGCATCTAGACAGTTGAAGGTGTACGAGAAGAATTATCCAGTGCACGATCTTGAGCTAGCAGCTATTGTCCACGCCTTGAAGATTTGGCGTCATTATTTCTATGGAGTGCATTGTGAGATTTTCACTGATCACCGTAGTTTGCAGCATCTACTTAAGCAGAAGGATCTGAATTTGCATCAATGGAGGTGGTTGGAGCTTCTCAAGGATTATGAACTCACTATTTTATATCATAGGGGGAAGGAAAATGTAGTGGCCGATGCCCTGAGTCGCAGGGAAGAGAGTTTGGGGAGTCTAGCCTACCTTCTGGTAGCAGGGCGACCATTAGCACTTGATGTTCAGGCTTTAACGGGTCAGTTGGTGAGATTAGATCTATCAGCACCTCTGCGGGTACTGGCTTGTGTAGCCTTCAGTTCGTCTCTTTATGATCAGATAAGAGCACACCAGTATGATGATACACACTTGCTCGTTCTTCAGGACAGAGTCCGTCGCGGTGATGCCAGAGATATGGTTATTGGTGATGATGGGGTCATGAGGATGCAGGGCCGGATTTGCGTGTTCAATGTGGATGGACATTGAGATTTGATTCTAGTTGAGACCCATAGTTCGTGGTATTCCGTCCATCCGGGTGCCGCAAATATGTATCAGGATCTGAGTCAGCAATATTGGTGGAGGCGGATGAAGAGGGATATTCTTGAGTTCGAGGCTCGGTGTCTCAACTGTCAGGAGGTCAAGCATGAGCACCAGAGACCAGGTGGATTGCTTCAGAGATTAGATATTCCAGAGTGGAAGTGGGAGCGGATCACCATGGACTTCATAGTTGGGCTCCCACAGACTTCTATGAGGTTTGATGCTATATGGGTTATTGTGGATTGGTTGACCAATTCCGCGCACTTCATTCCTGTTGGTACTACTTATTCTTCAGAGCGGTTAGCTGAGATTTATATCCGGGAGATTATCCGATTGCATGGGGTTCCAGTTTCTATCATCTCTGACAGAGGTACTCAGTTCACATCTCAGTTTTGGAGAGCCGTATAGAAAGATTTGGGTACTCAGGTCGAGTTGAGCACAACGTTTCATTTTCAGACCAACGGGCAGTCGGAGCGTACCATTCTGATTTTGGAAGATATTTTGCGTGCCTGTGTCATTGATTTTGGGGGTTCATGGGACCATTTTCTGCCACTCGCGGAGTTTGCATATAATAATAGTTATCAGTCGAGTATCCATATGGCTCCGTATGAGGCTTTATATGGTAAGAGATGCAGATCTCCGGTTGGTTGGTTCGAGCCGGGCGAGGCTAGGATATTGGGCACAGACTTGGTTCAGGATGCATTGGGTAAGGCGATGTTGAATCAGGAGCGGATTCGCACGGCGCAGTCTAGGCAGAAGAGCTATGCGGACCGAAAGGTCCGGGATGTGTCTTTCATGGTTGGGGAGAAGGTGCTGCTGAAGGTGTCACTCATGAAGGTTGTTATAAGGTTCGGGAAGAGGGGAAAGCTGAGTCCCGGGTTCATTGGGCCACTTGAGGTGCTTCAGAGGATTGGGGAGGTGGCTTATACACTTACCTTGCCTCCCAGCTTATCGAGTGTTCATCCGGTGTTCCATGTTTCGATGCTACGGAAGTTTGTTGGTGACCCGTCTCATGTTTTGGACTTCAACACGGTTCAACTCGAGGGTGATATGCCATATGAGGTAGAGCCAGTAGCTATTTTGGGATGCCAGGTCAGAAAGCTGAGGTCTAAGGATATAACTTCAGTGAAGGTTCAGTGGAGAGGACAGCCGGTGGATGATGCCACCTGGGAGATCGAGCGGGAGATGCGGAGCAGATATCCTCACTTGTTCGATACTCCATGTATGTTTCTAGACCCATTCGAGGACGAACGTTTATTTAAGAGGGGGAGGATGTAATGAAATGGCTGGTCGTTCCGTGAGATTAGCCTCGTTTACCCCGTTTCTGATTTATCATATGTTGCTTAGCCTATTTATGTTGTGTTGGGTCGGTTGGTTTGGGTTTAGAGTGCTCGTGGTCAGAACTGAGATACTTAGTCTCTTAAATTAGCTTAATAGTTGAAAAAGTCAACTGTGAGTTGACTTATTGGTAAACGACCTCAGAATGTGGATTTTATGGCCCGAATAGCTTCGTTAGGTGATTTGGGACTTAGGAGTGTGTTCGTAATGAATTTTTGATGACCGGTGTAGAATTAGGCTTGAATTGGTGAAAGTTAGTTTTTGGTAATTTCCGGTCGGCAGTGAAAAATAGGCTATCGGGTTCGGAATGGAATTTCGGAAGTTGGAACAGGTTCTAATGTCATTTTGGATATGTGTGCAAATTTTCAGGTCAATCAGATGTGTTTTAGTTGGTTTCAGCATCATTGAGAAAATTTCAAAATTTCAAAGTTCATAGGCTTGAATTTGATGTAATTTTTGTGTTTTCGCGTTGTTTTTGGTGTTTCGAAGGCTCGACTAAGTTTTAATGATGTGATGGGGTGTGTTGGTAGGATTGGTTGAGGTCCCGGGGGCCTCGGGTGTATTTCGGATGCTCAAACAGGCATTTTTGGTCTTAAGGAGTCTGTTGTTTTTTTGATGTTTTAGCAGCAGTGATTTCTTCACTGCAATCGCATAGAGTAAAAGACTGGGCTAGGCAGTTTGTTCTATGCAATCGTGTGATAAGGATTGCGATAACATAGGTTGGGCAGGTGAAGCAGGGCGATCACATGGCCCTTGGTGCGATCGCATAGAGGTTCTGAGGCGCGTATGTAGGATGTATATTTGTTCTATGCGATCGCGTGTGTTGGTATGAGATCACGTAGAGCGGTCTGGGCTGTGCATCACGATCGCGTGGCTGGAGTCGCGATCGCACTGAAGGAAATTATAGTGCTGGACAGAATGTTTTAAAAGACCATTGTTGCGAGATTAGTTCGTTTTTCCTCCATTATTGAACAAGTTGGGAGCTCTTTGAGAGGGTTTGAAGAAGAAATCGAAGGGAATCACTTGGAGGTAAGGTTTTCAACTACATAACTCATTTTTATGTAATTTTCTAAGTAATTAAACCGGAAATTTGTTGAGATTAAACCCAAAATTGGGGAGATTAGGTGCATGAGAATTGGAGTTTTCTTTTGATGATTTGAGTGGGCAATTGTGGTCCGATTTTGCTGTTCTTGGTATTTATAGAATCATGGGAGGACGAGGATTCTAGTGATGTAAATTTTATCGAATTCCGAGACGTGGGCACGGGGCTCAGGTTTGGCTGAATTTCGAGAATTGTGTCTAAATTGATAGTTTTCGATTGGGTTTTGCTCCTTTAGCGTATATTGATGACGTTAATATGGTTTTGGTTAGATTCGGGGCAATCAGGATCCAATTTGAGGGGCAAGAGCATCGTGGATTAGTATTGTGGCCCGGTAGAGGTAAGTAATGGCTATAAATCTTGTCCTGAGGGTATGAAACCCCGTACTTTGTATTTCTCACTGTTTTTAGAATGGCGCACATGTCAGATGACGAGTATGTGGTGTGCACTGATTTTTGGATTGGACTTGGTCCTCTCCGCGGCAACTATTGCGTCGCGTATTTTTACTCTAAACCATATGTTAAATTGTGTTCTAAAACTATTGATATATTTGGGCTATAAGCCATGTTTGGGGCCTCGTGCCGACTTGTTTGGACCCCTTGGGGCCTTTTTACTGCTATTTCCTCACTGTTGATTTATGATTTACACTCACTCATATTGTGCTTAACTATTTTCGAAACTTAGCCTTATTTACACTATTTTGAGATATAAAATGATGTTTTGGGTCGAGTACCCTGTTTTACTGATACGCCCGAGAGGCTTTTGAGAGGTTCTATTTGAGTGAGGCCGAGGGCCTGATTGCGAGGATATGATATGCCACGAGGTGGCTTGATATTAGCGCTTGGGCTGAAGGAGCCCCTCCGGAATCTGTACACACCCCTAGTGAGCGCATGTACCTACTGAGTGCGAGTGCTGAGGGCCGAGTGCCGAGTGACGAGTGACGAGTGATTGGGTGGCATGTGTGACAATGAGGTTGCCCGAGGGGCTGATACTGAGTGGATGTGAGGTGCTGAGTGATGTTCTGCTCGAGGGGTGATTTATGATTCATGTTTTTGCCCGAGTGGCTACTTATGATTTATTTCATTTTACACCAAATCCTTCGGTTATTTTTATTTCTGAAATTGTTGGAAAACACATTTTTCAAAGAATTTTTCTGAAGCTGGCTTTTAAGGCATGTTGATTTCATATATCTATGTATATACTGTTGGAAAAAAAGGCTGTGCATATTTTGAACTACTGAGTTGGCGTACTCGCATAACTCCCTGCACCCCTGTGTGAAGATACAGGTGCTGATTCCGAGCGTTAGCCATCTATTTCGTGCGGACCCGGAGTTTGGGACGTAGAGGTAGCCGTTAAGTGTTAGCAACATCTCACTTTTCCCTTCTTATGTTGTACCTAGTTATTCGTTCAGAGGTTTTGTATTATAATAGTAGACTTTTTGGTATATTTCTTAGATGCTCATGACATGTGACTCTGGATTTTGGGGATGGTTTAGACTGTTTAGCTGTTTATTTTTCCTAATGGATTCACTAATTCTATATACGCTTATGAAATATTGAAAATGGTGGGAATTTTGGGAGGAAACTGTAAATATGTGATTGTTGGCTAGCCTAGTTCCACGATAGGCGCCATCACGACCGATTTAGGATTTGGGGTCGTGACACATACTTTATTTATTTGTTGGAAAAAATTGAGGTCGGTACAGATAAGGTTTGCCTACGTATCTCAGGTTCAGTGAGAATTAGACCCGCATAGTTCTATCAGTTTTGATATAACTGGAAAGACATGATATTGACTTACTTCCATTTTTGAAATACATTTTCTTTTTCCTTATTTTTTGGCATAGTTTCGAGGCATTTTCAAATAACGGGATTTTCAGACCACGGTGAATTTTCTATTCTACCTCACTCTTGGCTTTTCTGTTATTTTTCTTTCTTTAGCCGGTCAACAAACAAACGGATACAAGTAAATGCGCACGTAGCAGGTAAGATGCATCAAGATGACCTCTTTATTTCGGGTACACCTGCCCTAAACGGACCCAACCCCTGTGTTGAGTCCCCTACATCAAATGCACGTGATGCAAATAAGCGTTCTACTAGGGATCCGACATGAGGTTTTGTTATTCTAGGTTTGAACCTGGGGATGTGTTTTACACCTGGCTTACCCGAGCGGACAAATCGAGCCGAGGTGGGAGCAACGTACTGGGAGCATGGAAGTCTACCCGGCCTACTGGCTGATCCATCCTCGTTCTATTTGGTACAATCGCTAACAGAAAAGCAGGCCATGTGAACGTATGCACCATTTTTAGAAGACTCAGAACAGAGGCGTAAGAAGACTGTTTAATATAGTTCAAATAATATCAAAGCGGTAAATGAGCAGTATTTAGCACATTAGCCCCACAAAATATAGTAATACCACTATTAATAACATTTAAAAGCTCGAATTCTTGAACCATGAACCAGATATTCTGGCTTCGATCCCCAGCAGAGTCGCCAGAGCTATCACACCTCCTTTTTCCCAAAAGGGTGGGATATGGGAGTTTTTCCAATTTAAGTGACATTATTCGAAATGGGATTATTTAATTCATTTAAGAGTCACCACTCGAAATTATTTACGGTGTTCCGAGTTACCAAATATTTTTAAATCCCAAATCGAGGAAAGTTTGACTCCATTAAAAGTCTCCGCAACCAGAAAACGGGTAAGGAATTTTGTTAACCTGGGAGAAGGTTTTAGGCACTCCCGAGTTTCGTGATTTTATCTAGTTACTCATTTTAGGACCTATGTGTATTTTTTCTCTTACCGCTTCTAATTACTCGATTATTCATCAACTAAAGAACTATCTTAATACGAGTTACGCGCACGTATACTCGTTTAGTTTTATTGTGTCAAAAATCGTGTCACGCATACGTGTACACAATTCACGAAGCTTAGTTTGTTTAAGAAAAAGTTTGGTCAAAGTCGTGCGAACGCGTAACTTGAATTTATTTGAAAGAATCGTAATTACGTCATGGGAACATGTACGCTATTACAATAGTAGTTTTAAAACCCGCGCCTAAAGCATTTCTACGAGTGTTTGATTAAGGTGTTTTATTTACTAACAATGTTTGACCATGGTCACGCGAATGTGTACCTTGGTTTTTTTTTGCATCAGAACTATGCCACGCATGCGTGTACATAATTGTAATAATTAATTAGATTATGAGTACCTAAAGGTATGCTTATGTCTCTAAGCTAAATACCCTATGTTATGTAGCTAAGTGTAAAGGTTCAATACTATGTGATATGACTGTTTGTATTTAAATGGGGTAACTTATGTATTAACTGCCCAATAGATCTATATTTAAAGGGGCTTTGGGCCTGATAAAGGCTGATTCCAAATGGACTCTGTCCCAAGACGCGTATTGTCCATTATTTGGACCAGCTACTGAATTCATTTTGAAAAGAATTTAGGCCTGCTTGAGTCTAATTGATTCTGGCCCAATTGTAACGACCCGACCAGTCGTTCCGAGAATTTAGCCCCGTTTCCCCCCGTTCCTGCTTCATTTTATGTGGTTCAACTTCATTTATGTGTGTTGGATCGGTTGGTTCGGGTTCAGAGTGGTCATAGTGAGAATTGAGGCATTTAGTCTCTCAAAGTAGCCTAATATTTTAGAAAGTCAACTAAGAGTTGACTTATTGGTGAACGACCTTGGAATGCGAATTTTATGGGTCGAATAGCTTCGTTAGGTGATTCGGGACTTAGGAGTGTGTTCGGAATGAAGTTTTGATGTCCGGTGTAGAATTAGGCTTGAATTGGCGAAAGTTAGTTTTTGGCAATTTCCGGTCGGCAGTGGAAAATAGGCTATCGGGGTCGGAATGGAATTTAGGAAGTTGGAACAGGTGCGTAATGTCATTTTGGATATGTGTGCAAACTTTCCGATCAATCGGAGGTGTTTTGGTTGGTTTCGGCATCGTTAGGGAAATTTAGAAGTTTCAAAGTTCATAGGTTTGGATTTGATGTAATTTTGGTGTTTTCATGTTGTTTTTGGTGTTTCGAAGGATCGACTAAGTTTGAATAATGCTATGGGGTGTGTTGGTATGTTTAGTTGGGTCCCCGAGGATCTCGGGATTGATTTCGGATGGTTGGCGGAGTTTTGAACTAAAGAAAATGCAGCAAATGACTGCTGGTGTAAGTTTCTGGTGTTGGCCGTACATGCGGATGGATAGCCGCAGGTGCGAAAGTCCATCTGCAGGTGCGAAGGGAGTCTAGGGAGGAGGAGTCTGTAGGTGCGAAGGGATGGCCGCACCTGCGAAGCCGCAGGTACGGAGAAGGGGTCGCAGGTGCGAAAATTTGGTCCGTTAGTGGGTTTTTGTAGGTGCGCACCATGGACTGCAGGTGCAGGTCCACAGGTGCGGGTCCGCCGGTGCGGGTCCGCCGGTGCGATGAAAGGTCCGCATGTGCGGAATTGCTGGGCAGGCAGTATAAAAGAAGCCTCCGTGAAATTTTAGTCACTAACCGTTGTTGCATGCGGTTGGAGCTCATTTGAGGGAAATTTGAAGAGAGAATTCGTGGGTCTTCAGTGGAGGTATGTTCCCGGATTATTAAAGTCATTTCTATGCTGTTTTGGTAATTTTAGTGGGCAATTGTGGTTCTATTTTGATGTTCTTGGTATGTACAGACTCGTGGTAGGATAAGGGTTCTTGTGATGTAAATTTTATCGGATTCCGAGGAATGGTCCCGGGGCTCGGGTTTGGCCGAATTTCGAGATTTTTGTATAAATTGATAGTTTTCGATTGGGTTGAGTTCCTTTGGTATATATTAATGATGTTAAACTGGTTTTGGTTAGATTCGGAGCAATCAGGAGCCAATTTCAAGGGCAAGAGCATAACAGACTAGTATTGTGGCTCGGTAGAGGTAAGTAATGGTTATAAATCTTGTCCTGAGGTTATGAAACCCCGGACTTCGTATTTCTCACTAATTTTAGAATGGAGCACATGTCGGATGATGAGTATGTGGTGCACACTAGTTTTTGGATTGGACTTGGTCCTCTCCGCGACAACTATTGAGTTGCGTATTTTACTCAAAATCGTATGTGTGAACAACTATTTTTTGACCACACCGAAATTCTATACTATTTTGCTATAAATATTA
>ML341605.1:0-81069 GCA_005239505.1 Nicotiana paniculata | reverse complement strand
CCCCCCCCCCCCCCGAATGATTTGGGGGTTGTACACTCGAAGCAAGTGATCAAACGTGAATCGTGCTCCTTCATATTGTTCGCAAAGTGGCGGAGAAGAGTCACGATCCTCCAAAAGGATGGGTGAACTCACCCGAGGAAAATGTCGTATCTCATGCAAAACTCGAGGACTACCGTATCAATGGGACCAAACGTGAAAGGATACATGTAAACCCTTAAATATCCTTCCACGTGTGTTGTGATGTCCTTGTCAGAAATGGGAACAGACACGTCCTTGCCTTCCTATTTGCAGTCCTCTTGGACACCTTGAGTGTCTCGTTGGAAATGGAGCAAACATACCTCCACGCCTCCTCATCCGATCTCCTTGTGCGGAGGCTTTCTCTACTTTGAAGTCGTTATCTATGAAGCACCCACCGAGGACAAAATATGCAAGTGGAGGTCCCGGGGCTACTACCAAAGGCACTACCTCAATGTCGGTGGCCGAGCAAGAGGGCGTCGGTGCGGTGTTTTGGGTTACCCATTTTGAAGTCTTCTCCATACCTATCTGAGAATATAATGATCTGGGGATCTGATATGAAGTTTTTTATGAAGATTTGAAGATAAGATATGGAGGTTCAAAGATGAACTATGAAAATATGAAGGTATGAAAAACAAGTGGTGAAGGCTTGAAGGATCGACGAACGGGTTAAGATAGGAAAAACTCGAAGGTAACATAGGGAAATTTGAAGTCAGAAAGTAAAAAAGTGAAAGTGAGAAACCAGAACTTTTATAAGGAAAGAGTAATGATTGCGAAACATTTTGAATTCGGTAACTACCGAGGGTGTTTAATTGATGAACGACGCGTGTCCAAAGTCAAAGCGACGTGACTGATGAGACGTTTCGGTTCGTCAACTCGTGCATGATTTACAAGAGAAGGAATCGGGGTCAATTAGTCACTTATCATTGCTCCTATAATCTACTCTCTGAGAAGTGATGGGATTATTTGTATGAGGGTGAAATCTAGGATAGAGTTACCCCCAATTTCTTATTGTGAAACGAGGAACGACGTTACTTGTTACTGGCTCGAGTGAGACCGAAAATACCCATAGATCGAAACCAAGAACAGATGAACGATATAACGGGTCACAAGCACGGCCGAACCTAGAGGGAATCAAGCTCAAGTGAGATGAAGAATCGATGGTAAAAGAAAGGCGGTTAATGGAGAAAAATAAGGATCTGAAATATCCTCCATCAGCCGGCTATTATAGCGCTCGGTATTGGCTGCGGATCTTATTTTCATGGGAGAGAAGGAAGGAAAAGATATTTTACTTTATTTAGACTTGTACACTGGTTAAATCTCCTCTACTATATAAAGAGGAGGACCCCTTCATTTTTTTGGGTCACTTCCTTCACGCATAGCAAGGCAATAAAATTCACTTTAGCTCTCAACAATCGTTTTAAGTGCTTTTTAGTTATTTACCCGTTTATTCGGATCAGAGATCTATCTCGAGGGCTCAATTGAGACCAACCATTCGCATTTAAGCTAAGCGCGAGGCTTAATTGCTGCATCACTTTGGCTTGATTATTTCATCTCATTTCAATTCAACTATTTATTGTTCTTTGATCATTTGTGTTAAATTAAACCATGACTAGCTCAAGAGGTTATCAAGGGGGTATAATCATGCTCATCCAAAAACTTGTAATTTCCAAAAGTTTCTATGCCAAGATAGATCGGGGGAAGTTGTATCACAAGAAACAAGAGTTTTCTCTCCTTCTACCGCCTTCTTTTAATACTCTGGGCATGGCAGGGTTGGTTTAAAGTTTTTCCGAGATAAGGCTTTACCCGCCCTGCACATCTTACCATCCCTATGAACGTGAGTAGGAAAAAGAAAACATAAACATGGGAATTGTATTTTATCTTAAAGTTTCCATGCTATTCTACAACCTAAAGAGCACCTAAACTACACTACCATCCCCTAGGACGGGTAGGTTAGTGCAAGTAGTAGGCCTCCAACAAACAGCTAATTACAAAAACTTCTGTGGTATCCTATTGAATCGCTGAATCCTTTTAGACATTCTAAGAAAATCTATTTTTTCTACAAACTCATTCTTGATCTGTGTTACAAACTCATCAATATTTACAGTAATTCCTCTAAAAAGTTTTCAGTTCTTAGCTCTCCATACATGGTATATCCCGGTATATCACAAAGCTGCTAGTACTTATTCCTTCTGTAACTGCTTCCAATGTTTACTCTTTATCTTGCCTAACACCTGCTTCACTTCACCAACTGGAATCAGAATTCCAGTCCATTGTGTTAGTGCAATTATGATTCTTCTTATCCAAGCACAATCCACAAAATGATGTGTTGATGTTTCCTCCAGCAGCTCATTACATAGACAATAGTTATCATTATCCACATGAAGATTAAACTTTGTCACTTCTTTTCTACCCCAAAAAGATATATGTTATGGATTGTGGGTTGAAGAGTTTTTCCAATTAAAGTGACAAATTTGAATAGAGATTATTTTATTTACAGATTCGCCACTTGAAATTGATTTTTCGGTGATCCAAGTCATCTTTTATTTGAATCCCTCATCAAAGGAAGGCTTGACTTTATTTTTATCGGTCCACGAAAATAATATTCGGGTAAGGAATTTTGTACCGGGGATAAGGTGAAGGCATTTTCGAGTCCCATGGTTCTAGCAAGGGCGCATTATTGACTTAAAACTTGGCTTGAATTAAATTTGGGACAAACTGTGATTTATATGATTTTCATGTTTTACATATCCACTTTTATCTCTTGATTATTAGAATTATTAAACTAAATGATTTGGATAATATTACGTTGTCATAGCCACGCTATGCAAGTGAATGTGTGATCGAATAACAAAATTAATTAATTTATCATAATTGCGCCTCGCAAGAGAATCCAAAATCATGACAATCAATTATTTGTAGTACTTTTGAGAATTACTACATTTGAGAAAATTATTAAAAGTCAATTACCGCCGCTACGCAAGAGAATCCGCGATTTTAGCAAAGGATTAACAAAAACTAATAGGTATGGTATGAGGTTATTTAACTAATTTTGTTGAATGTTAAACATGTCGCTATGCAAGCGAGTCCGTGAACAAAAAAGTTAAGGCGCATCTACTAGTTGCTTAGCTTAAATTAATTAATAAGGAGACTAATTCGTAAAGTTATTTTAATAAAAGAAAAATCTTATTTTTATTGAGATGACTTGACTAAATAAAATTATAAAACTTGGGAAAACTTTGCTTATTGGATTTATGACGGCATTGAACAAGCTACTTTAAAGAAACGTAAGGAAAAGGGGATCAACTTGTGGATTATACTAATATTGGGTCTGCTGGAATAATTAAAAGACATGGGCTAGCAGAAATATCATTATAGGCCTACAAATTTCACCTTGGACCTTAAAGGGTTTCAACTAAATTAAACCCCACCCCACAACCACTAATATTCGAAAATAAAGAAACCAAATAAATAACTAACACCTACAACTAATACCGAAGAACTTCAGATTTGTGAACAAAATTATATTAACATGGAATCAATAACTCCAAAAAGGAATAGCTTCAAACCTAAATAAGAAAATAACAAGGCACGTGATTGTAGTTTTCTTTTAACCACTTACACCCCCAAATTAACTTCCTTAATTTAATAAATGCTATAGTAATGAATGATCATCTTAACATGTAAACCCTCTTTATACTAATCAAAGACTGCTAACATTTAATATTATACCGTAAAGCTTTACATCTTTGCTTCCAAATGACACACTGCTTGTCTCACTCTACTAATATTTCCTACTTTTACATACATATAAATTCTTGATTTCATACATCACTTACTAAAATATACTTATCTGTTACCTCAAAATACACGAGCAGCTAAACCTTTTGTTAAGATATTAAACAAAAGAGATAGACATTAGTCCTTTCGAATTGAAGGAAAGAAAGAATGCAACTTCAGCTACTTGCCACATATTTATGTGCATAAATTACACGTCTAACATTAGAGCACTTTAAACAAACTCATAAAAGAAAATCAAATGGTCCAGCAATCTAAACAGGTTCGAATCTCTTTCATAGTCATCAAGAATCTACAATACAAATGTTTAAGAGTTACCTGATTTGTAACAAAATGAAATTCAGCCGTGAACGAGCAGAAAATCAGCAACAAAGACAACATAAACAACGATGAAACAGCAAGAATATGAACCAAAATATCTTAGAGTAGAAGCCATAACCAACTCTAAAAGGCTTATCTTTTGAAAGCGTTTTCACTCTAAGAAACACTCACAAAGCTCACAATTTCAGCATACTTTCTTTATGTTCAGCTGCTGATTTTTCTCTCAAAGTTGCATTTTTAGGATGTAAAACTGTCCAACAAATGTGTGATACAGTCTGTGAAGTGAGGAAAGAGCAGCCCCTTAAATAGGCAAACAAAGTCACTTTTTGGCCGGATTTTGGTTCACCAAACGTCTGTCCAAAAAGGACTGACTTTGTGTGCTAAACACTATTCAAAGGTTGTCCAAAAGGTGAAAGGACAACCTGAAAATCTGGTACAGCAGATGTAAGGAGAAAAAATATCATTTCAGCCAGCCTACTAGTAAAAGGTAGGCTATTATGATAAAATTATCTAAACTTCAGATTTTCACAATATTAGTACCAACCCATGTAATTCAAAACAAATCAAGAAACAAGTAACTAGAGTTGATTAAATTGATAAGGCAAACATACTTGTATTGCAACCAAATTGTGCATTCAAATGAACTAGATTAAAACCACTTCAACTTATGCAAATTAACGTAGGGAGGTTGAAGCTATAACATATTGCACAAAACAGATTTAACATAGCATCGCTGCACTATCGGGCAATAATTAATAGCAACAAACGACCAACGATTAGACAACACGACTATTTCAAAATACACAAATGCAGCCAAAAGAATCAGTAATGACCAAAAAGAGCGAAGAAATCAAACAAAACCCAAACCTAAATAAAAAACAAAAAACATAAAGGAAAGAAGAAAATAAAAATAAAGGGAGATAGGGTTCTACCACACGATGATATTTGAGGCGACTCGAGCAAATGAGAAGATGATAGGGACATCAATTAGCGACTGTTCAACCCCGAAACACATGTTTCTTTCGGGAAGACGCTAATACAAATGAGCTTCAGCGTCTCGCCAAAAGGAAACGAGTGTCTTTGAGTTGAAAATAACCAAAAGTAGTGGTTAAGTGGTGTGGCAGTGGAAGCGGGTCGACGTTGATAGAGACAGCCGGTGGTGGTGCGGATTTTGGGAGGGGTTTGAAGGAAATGGGGCTTGTATTCGTAGAGATAAGGTTGGGATGAAGAAATGAATTTTGGGGTAGTTTGGACGACGGGAAGTGACGGTAGTGGCGGTGGTGCAACTAGGCTTTAATTTGGCAATTTTTAGTGGAGATTTGGGAGGTTTGGGTTGTGGATCTAGAAAGAGGGTGAAGAGAGGAGAAGATTGGTGTGATTTGGGGCTGTTTCGAGGATGGCCTCCACCGGTGGGCGATTTTCGACGATGGAAGAGAGGCGACAGTGGCGGGTCTGACAGAGAAGAGAAATAGATGAGAGAGGAAGAGGAAAGTGGGAGAGGAGAAAAGAAAATAGGGGAAAGTGGGGGCAAAAATTGGGAAGTAGGGTCTTTAAATATCTAATATAAGGGTGATTTATGGTCATTGGATCCAATTAAGATGGGTGTTTGGGATTGAATCTCCACCACATAAACGAAACCATGTCATTTTGGTGTGTTTGGTAGGGGCATGAAGGTTGGGCGGGTCAGGTATTCTAGGGCCAACAAATTGGTCCATGTTTTGGGCCAATTTGTGCTTTAAAATGACAAGACAAAATCCTTTTAACCCCATCACTCAATATTTAAGAAATCTAATTCTTAAATCTACAAAAACACATAACTAAACCAAAAAAGTGCAATGTAGGAGCAAAGAAAGAGCAAAAATTTGGTATTTATTGCTGCCCCTCTTTGCTTGAGAACATGAAGAGTTTTTGTGAAAAGAAAGTGAATGTCATAGCTAATTTTTCTCGTGCATCACTCCAATGAAAGTATTTTTGAAAAACGTGACCGAACCTTGCTTCTGAGATTGACTACATATTCTTGGCTATAAAGGAATTAGGTCAGTGTAGTTCCGAGAAAATGGTAGCTAGGACTACCGGACACTGGATTTAAGACTGTTGTTGCTATTGTCATTGCAGTTACTGTTAATGTTATTGTTACTTGCCACTTACATAAAAGGAAAAGAGAAGAGAACTACATATGTCTGCAAAATTAAGATTACAAAATTTCTATCTATGTGTCTTCTGCAATCAAATCTTGATATTGGCTTGATATCTTGTTTTGAACTTAGACTTGATCTTGATGGTCTTTTAAGAAACGATTATGACTCAATCTCAATTTCTTGCTTTCTTGATCCGAAATTGAGAAGATGAATCTTGAGACGCCGAGTTGCTGACAAATTATCAAAGCTAACTCCAACTATCTTGTGATCGAAAGACTTTTTTCTTCTGATGAGAAACTAAAACTGCAAGCTTTAATCATCACCTGTTCTATACAGAAGGGCCTGCAAATCCATCAAAGACGAACAAAGCGAACAAAATTTTCTACCCCAGTTTGGCACTAAGAAAATTTTATGAGTTATTGGGTAAAGCTGCAGATCAACTTATTTTATTTGAAAGATGAAAAAATGAAACTAAAGGCTTCGAAAAGGTGTTCTTATATTAGGTGTAAAATTTATAAAACTTAGATTTAGGAGGTGCATATCCCATGGCTAGCATTGGAATAATTGTGAGATTTAATAACTCAAACTAGGAAGTGTGTCTCCTACGAATGAGGTTGAAGGACTTGTACTAGAAGTTGCTTCTCCTAGGAATAAAGGTTCAGATTAGGAAGTGTGTCTCCTACGATGTGAGGTTGAGGGACTTGTACTAGGAGGTGCTTCTCCTAGGATTGATGGTTCGGATTAGGAAGTGTGTCTCCTACGATGTGAGGTTGAGGGACTTGTACTAGGAGGTGCTTCTCCTAGGATTGATGGTTCGGATTAGGAAGTGTGTCTCCCATTGGAATAACCCAAACTAGGAAGTGTGTCTCCTACGATGTGAGGTTGAGGGACTTGTACTAGGAGGTGCTTCTCCTAGGATTGGTGGTTCGGATTAGGAAGTGTATCTCCCATTGGAATAACCCAAACTAGGAAGTGCATCTCCTACAAGTGAGGTTGAAAGGCTTGGACTAGGAAGTCTGTCTCCTAGGATTGGTGGTTTAGATTAGGAAGTGCGTTTCCTATTGGAATGACTCAAACTAGGAGGTGCATCTCCTACGGATGAGGTTGAAAGGTTTGGACCAGGAAGTGCATCTCCTAGGATTAATGGTTCATATTAGGAAATGTGTCTCTTATTGGAATGGCTCAAACTAGGAAGTTAGTCTCCTACGAGTAAGGTTGAATGGTTTGGACTAGGAAATGCGTCTCCTGGGATTGATGGTTAAGATTAGGAAGTGCGTCTCCTATTGAAATAACTCAAACTAGGAAGTGTGTCTCCGAC
Source organism: Nicotiana paniculata (assembly GCA_005239505.1). NCBI lineage: Eukaryota > Viridiplantae > Streptophyta > Magnoliopsida > Solanales > Solanaceae > Nicotiana > Nicotiana paniculata. The sequence goes on along the minus strand of ML341605.1, from coordinate 73,479 downwards.
GAGTGAGGTTGAAAGACTTGGAGGAATGTAACCAGGGTTAGCGCCCTGTATCACTGAGAAAGAATGTAACCAGGGATTGGCACCCTATATCTCTAATAAAGAATGTAACCAGGGGTTGGCGCCCTGTATCACTAAGGTGGAATATAATCAAGGGTTGGCGCTCAAACTAGGAAGTCTGTATCCTACGAGTGAGGTTGAATGGCTTGGACTAGGAAGTGTGTCTCCTAGGATTCATGGTTTAGATTAGAAAGTGTGCCTCCTATTGAAATAACTCAAACTAGGAAGTGTGTCGCCTACGAGTGAGGTTGAAAGACTTGGAGGGAATATAACCAGGGGTTGGCGCCCTAAATAACTGAGAAAGAATGTAACCAGGGGTTAGCGCCCTGTATCATTAAGAAAGAATGTAACCAGGGGTTGGCGCCTTGTATCACTAAGAGGGAATATAATCAATGGTTGGCTCCCTGTATCAGTGAGAAGGAATGTAACCAGGGGTTGGCACCCTGTATTACTAAGAGAGAATATAGACAGGGATTGGCACCCTATATCACTGAGAGAATGTAACCAAGGGATGGCGCCTTGTATCACTTAGAGAGAAAGTAACCAGGGATAGGATATCGTGTATTAAAGTGGAGCTTCACTAAGGATTAGTGTACCTTAGGTTGGAAAATATAGTTAGGGATTGGTGTACCCTATACTAAACATGCGACTAGGAGTGGTCTGCCCTATGTCAAAATGGAACCTCAATAAAGACTGATGTACCTTATGCTGGAAAATGCAGTGGTTGATTATGTGATTATAGGCATATCTAGAAAGAAAAAGTACTTACTTTGAAGAATTTACCTTTGGTGACATTCTTCCTTTGAGAACTTCATTTCTACACTACTTTGTTTCGTACTTCAAACAAAGAAAGATTTGTGACTTTTCAAAGTGTTAGTCGGTTTGTGGCCTTGATTCCCTGAGTAGTCTGAATTCACAGTGGCCTTCTGAAGAAGAACTAATTCTTTCAGCGCGGTACTGAGTTACTCAGATAATCTATATTGCTTTCTGGAGACCTTGGCTTTCTATCGTTTCCCCCGACTGTTTTGTACCAGGATGTCACACGGTATCAGTTTATGTCGGTGGTGCTATCAGCTTTTCCCCTGAAGCAAGCCTTGCTTAACGACCGTTTTGATTTCCTTGAAACACTTTGTTCGGCTTATCAGAGGAAATCACAGTTGGATTTGTGCCTTTGTCTGTGCCGTGTATGCCCCACATCCTTTGTTTTGCACTTCCGTGAAACAGTGACCAATTTTGTGGCCCTTTCTTTGTTGGCTTCTAGGCAAATAAACCAACTTCTCTTTGGAACTTCCGTTTGCATGAACCCTCGGATCTTACTTAACCTCAACAACTTATTGTGCATGTTTCTTCCTGGGTTATGTACTTTTTGATGTGCTAGGATTGAACTCGCTTTGTACATTTAGAAAGCTGGTAACAAATTTGAAATTATTTCTTGTGTGTTTTAACAAAGACTGCCTCAAAATAATAATGCAAATGGACACAATGACACTATGTTAAAGTGAGAAGGAATAGTATTTAACTAAAAATGTCGCTTTGGGGGGAAAGAAAAGTATGAAATCTCTTGAATATGGTAGCTAAAGTTAATGATCATGACATGCATTTTGGACTAAGCAGCCAAATCTATCCAACCAATCTATCCTTTCTTTTGTTGTTCCCTTTCGACATTGAAGTTAGCCTCTTTCTTTCAATCATTTGCATCAAATCACAACTCACCTTCAACCAGTAGTGCCCCGAAAGGTTTTCACCAACCGGCCTCTCTCATTTATTTATCTCTACTTACCATCACCTTATAGTTCCCATGAGGATTTTCACCAATAAGACTCTCTCATTTTCATCCATTATCGTGTTTTGCTCTTTTTGTTTTGTGCGAGCGACTTGACATTATTCTATGTGGTATGACAACTGTTGCTTATTGTATGCTTTCATTGGCATTCTAAAAGACTAATTGGAAGGTATTTTTTTGGAATTCTTTTGAGAGGGTTAGAAAGAAAGGGTCATATTAAGGCTCAAAATAGACTCAATATGATAGGGTTGTATTTTACAACTCTTGGAATCGACTCTTCATAAAAACATAAAAAAAAAAAAAAATGTACCCCAGTTTGAGATACTGGGGAATTTTTATTTTTGATTTGGTTAGATAGAACCCTAGTGTAGAGCTGCCTATGCATCTTTAAAAGGAATCAAGTCAAACATAGTTCAAATTGACACGAAAAGATTTCTTTGTTGTTCTTCTTTTCATTTTTCATTTTTCTTTTCTCCTTTCCTTTTCTTCTCTTCTCTTTTTTTATAATCAAATTGTCCTAACTCCTATTTTTTAGTGGCATGGATATTCTATTCTTTTTTTTTTCTCTATACTTGATTGCAAAAGAGGGGGTTGAAGAAAAATAAAACAAGCTCAAACGGAGTAACGAAGGGTATAAAGTGTTTGGGTAGCAGAAAAAAGGGCCTCCCAACCTCAAGAATGCCAAACATTCTATCTCTTCTCAGGTTCGGCATTGATGGACATGAATTCCTTCTTGGTTTTGCCAATTGTATAGCTCCGTAGTCAATAACTTGTTCACAACAAATGACCTTTGACAAATTGGAGCCACCTTTTCTTGTTCTTTACCTTAATGTGAAATGATGCACTTCATTACCAACTAATCCATTTTAATTTCCCTGGAATGCACCTTCTTTGGAGATTTGGGTCATCTTCCCTGATATGATTAGATTATGGCAGGCCGTGGCCAAAAATCCTTTCATCAATTAGTCCAACTAGGCTTAAAAACTTTCAATTATCCTTAAGTTGGTATTCATGATAGGTTTGAGATAAACATCTTAACCTCTACGGATATGACTATATTAGTTCCATGTGACACATGCTTATCATCAAAGTTCTTCAACCTCTTATTTATCCTTCGAGTGTCTTTTCTCGATTCAATTCAAGACTAAACAGGCTTTCTAAAATCTAGCCGAAAACTCTTCATGCATTTCATGTCACTAAAATTGGCGTGAAAAGAACTATATATGCAAAAGAACCATGCACAATGGATTAAAACAACAAAAAGGAAAAAGTTGCATTTTATTGATTAAATAATACAGATGATAGAAATTATGACAAACTAAGTTACCAAGACTCCTTCTTGGAAAGGTGTGGAGTGGATTTCCAATTATCAAGCTCAACATCTTAGCTACGAATTTGCGCATCAGCATCAAACATGACCTTTAACAATTTTGATTGCCTTGCATTCAGTGGATAGGTTCTTGACATTTTTCACCATACCATCCCCATATTCTTTATCATTGTAAATCATCCGAATAATGCATGCTTGGTCATGACGTTTAGGATGCCATTATCTTGGACCACAAGAATTCCTTCTTGAATCATCATTTCTATTTCCTTTTTCAAATCCAGATAACCCTCAATGTTGTGCCCCTGGACATTAGAATGGTACATGCACCGTACATCAGGGTCAAAAACTTTTGCATATGGATCAGGAATATACCCTTGAAGCGGCTCAATAATGCCACAACGTTTTAGCCTTTCAAACGAACTTGTGTAGGATTCTACGATTGGCATGAAATTGTCCCTTTGCTTATGACCCCTTTGAAAATCTTGTTTTGGACGAGGGTTGTACGGTGATTGAGAGTTCTGTTGTCGCAGACGAATGTATGTTAAATTTGGGGCCCGCATATATTCGCGATTGTATGGTTTGCAAAAAGACTGAGCATTGAATGTTGCATATTGTGGAGCAACTGAGTATCGTGGATCCGAGGGTTGAGATGTTCCTCTTTGGCATCTTTTTGCCTGTGATGCCATCATAGCCTCCTCATCTTTCTTCTTTTGGTTAACAAGGTTGTCCGGCCTATTCTGGATTTCTTGGTTGGCTACTTTGAGAGTCGCTTGACTTATAATTCGGTCAGTATTGAGGCCATTCTCGACCATTTCTTCTATCTTGATTTCATCAGCAAAAGGTCTGCCCATTGCGGACATCATATTTTGAAAATAATCAGGATCCTGAGCCTAAAGAAAGAAAAGGATTAACTCATGGTCATCCATCTGTGGCTTAACTCTAGATGCTTGCTCACTCCACCTAACGGCATACTCCCTGAAGCTTTCAGTCGGGTGTTTCTTCATATTGGACAAGGAACTGCAATCTGGCGCAATATCAATGTTGTACTGAAATTGTTTGATGAAGGCTTGGGACATGTCGTCCCAAACATTCCAGTGAGAGATATCTTGGTCAACGAACCATTCATACCCCTACCAGACTCTCCCTAAAATAAGCCATCAACAACTCTTCATTTCTTCCTGCAGCCCTTAGCTGATAGCGATACCTTTTCTAGTGGGCGAAAGTGTCACCCGTGTCTATCATATTTCTAAAATTTTGGGGTCTTGAAACCTGGTGGCAAATGGATTTGAAGGATCATGCATAGATCACTGAATGAAGCACTTTTGTGACCACCTAGTCCTTGTATGTTCTTTATGTTCTGCTAAAGACTTTTCATTTTTCTGGCCAACTCATATGGCTCACCCATCTTGGCAACTTTTTTAGTTTCAAACAGGTGAGTCGTACTGAGAAGTATGATTGTATAGAGCCGAGACCCTGAAAGACATGTTTGAAGATTAGTATTTTTCCATCATAAGCATGAGATAATGGCTCATTATTTGTCCTCATCACAGGAGGTGGTGGAAAATTTGAGTACATAGGCACACCAAACACGACGAGAGATGTGTTCCTAATCGGTGTGGAAGGAGGGTGCACATTAAAGGTACCAGGGCTGGCATGGAAGCTGTAGTTTGACACATACGCTAGTGGTAGAATGTGATAGCTCGTGGCAGGGAGCGGTGGTTGAGTAGCCTGGGGTATGGTGGAAGTTCCCTCAGAGGGACCCTGAGGCGGAGGCTGACCAGAGACCCAAGCCTGATACACATCATTCAGTTAATGTTTCAATCTTCTTACTTCCTCCGACTCTTGCTCAACCGATTGACCCTGAGGGTCGTCACTGACAAACTCGATTTCATCATTGTTAGCCATCGCTACCTTCCCCTTAGATCTGGTAAAGTAATGATGTGTTGCCAGTTTCACCACTAACCGACCACCTTAAGCTTACTATATAAGAGGCAACAAACGTGTTAGGGTTAAGCATTTTATAAATACGAATCACATGTAAATGTTCTATGCTCCTGACATTATCATCATCTCTAACATGCTTTTGGAAGGCTTCATGTTTCATTCCGGCTTATAAGGTTGCTGCTTATTGACACTCTTATTTATTCCTCTCTTTTTTTCGCTTTTTTACACCTCGCCTTATTTTCTAGCCGTTGAAAAATACTTTGATCGAACCTTTTGGGGGTTGCCTACGTATCATGTCGATGCATGAATCAGATCATTACGTAATTCAAGGACATGACCATTTGTTGTTTTTTTTAATTTACAAAACAAAGTTTTCCTCTTCTTTTAATGTACAAAAAACAACATCTTTTTGGTTCATTTTCGAATTTTTTCTAAAATAATATCCTTTTCATTGATTGTCAAATTTTTCTTTTTTTTTATATTTTTGATACAAGACAAAGGAAAATTACATAAAGATACAACCTAAAAGACAAATATTTAAACAAGATCGGACTCGACTCAAAAACAAACTTTTGTTTTAAAAATAGAAGGCAAAACAACAAGACTCAAAACACCAAAAGACTCTTAGAGACTCGATGATTACAAATGAACAATCAAAGTGGACTACCAACTAAAAGAAGACTTTGATCTCTATAGGAGAATCCACCAGCATCATTGTAGTCAAGGTGCTTATTCCTGCGGCTGACCTCTCATATCATGGTATATGCACTCAAATCTGCGGCAATGTGGCGTGCAAAGTTGGGCGCTGCCGTAGCAAATTGCTCTCGGGTCAAACCCTGACAAGTCACACACCCTCGAGCGGTATAAGTAGCCACTTCATGGACCCTTCTTCTATCATGCTCCTGGCTCTGACTTAAAAATTGGATTTGTCGCTCATGGTTATTGGCTATGTCCGATATATATATCCGCCTCACGTTGTAACTCTAGATTCAGGTGGTTCTAAACCTTTTCTAGCTCATTCTCTACTTGGTTCTTACCAGATTCTGTAGCCTTGGCTTGAGCTCTTAGATTATGGATGATAAGGTTGTACTGCATTTGTTCGTGCTTTGGAATGGATGCATGTTGCTGAGCAGCAGCCCTTATTCTCGCTTGCCGAAGTTGTGCTTGAAGTGCTTGAACCTCATGTGTCAATCTGATTTTCTCCTTTCAAACTAAATGCACTACAAATCTCTATTCACGTTGGCGAGACTTATATCCCTACATAGAGCCCACATGATGGATTCATAGTCTCTTGTTATTTCTTCCTTGACATGCCCTACTCTTGTTCTGATTTCAGTCTCCCACTCTGTTGTGCTTTTCAGAACTATCTCTTTCCTGGATCCAAAAGCATCTTGGTCATAGAACAACTCAAAATATGTCGGGTCTAACTCTTCTCAATCCTGATCTTCCACCATAGTGTGAAATTCAAGGACCTTAATTTCATCCCAAACCTGCTGAGCATAAGCCTCACGAACAGGATACTCTGATATTACCTCCCACGTGAATCTTTGCATGTTATCCAATGTGGGCACTACATTTTTTCGACCTAACTGGGCACTACATAAAAAACGAATGGTGGTAAGACATGTATATGAATTTTTTTGGTGAGAACCAGTGGTAGTTCCATGTGATTTCAGTAGCGGTCAACTTTTGAAGATGCCCTCTCTATGCTTCGACTCCTTTGGGAAAGATACTATCTTCAGTCAAATCTTCAAACCTATCTCTAAAATCATAGCTGCTCCAACGAACACTAAAATTTACCCGTGGGGGGTGACTGAGAAACTGCTCTAAAAACCATATTTGGAGTATGATGTTACAGCCTGCAAAGAAATCATTTCCTTTCGGACACTTGTTCAGGGCACGGTAAATATCGGACTCTACCATAGGAATGATAGTGACGTCCTTTCCATGCAACAAAGTGGCGACTATGCCACATAATCGAATATCAATATTTTTGTCATGCATCAAGAAAACCATTATATTGTCCCTAGAAATGCCACTAGGAATGCTTTCTGCCCATGGCTTTGCCAAGCTTTGTATCCAATTTTATTATCAAGCTCTTTTTCATGATTTGAAAATCCACTTGGACATCTATCCTTTCGTATAAGAAATCTAATCGAACAAGCCCTCGTTCCACAATTGCTATTTCATTTTGGCTGATTGTCATGCTCAAGGAACTTACTGCCAGTGACATCCCTTGGAGCCAAGGGTCTCTTCTTCCGAAGCTCATCACCTAACCTTGTGTATCCAGCTAACTCCTCCAAAGTGGGAGTCATTTCAAAACCATTAAAACAGAATACGTTGTTATTAGGATCCCAAAAATGCGCCAATGCCTCAATTAAATCTCTCATTGGGTTGATCTCCATAATGTTCATAAAGTGACCCAGGTGGTCCTTTATCTTTTCCTTCTCACAAATGCCCATATTTTTTCACCATTGTCTCAACAACCTGGGTGTTTTATGCACAAACCAAATCTGTGGGGGTCGTCATCTTTTGGTCTTTTGTCAAATCTTCTTTTCACTGTATCCATATCACACGTAAGTGGTAGAACATGAGGTTAGGACAAATGCAAGCTTAGATAATACAAAAATATTTGATACTTTGGGGTTTGACTCATGAAAGTTAGACATGACAATGTGGGACTCAAGTAACCGACCCTAACCGTGTTTTGAAGTGAGGGTTTACTGAAATTGTGCGGACACTCTCGTTGGGAGATGATGCAATTTCGAAAGACCGGTCAATTATGACCATAATGGTAAGAGTTGACCGATTTGGACGTGGCTCCGAACCATAAAAGGGTTGCCTAGGTATCTTGCATAGGGTCAGGAATCGAGTGCTCGTAGTTCGAATAAGAGACAAAACTGGACTACAAAGCTTTCTTACGAAAACGAACCTTTTGCACTTTCAATGAAGCTTTTGGGGAAGTCCCTACAAAATAGCCGAACATAGGGACAAAATGATAAAAAGTTGACAAAATAAATAAAATAGCTATTAATACGAAAACGGCCCTTCGATACTCCCGAGAGAGGCTTAAAGATTGTCTCGGAAAATATACGGACAAAATAATAAAAAGCATACAAAATAAAAAATGGCTATATTTTAAAAAACAGCCCTCCGGTACTTCCGTGGAAGGTTTATGGCTGTCTCGGCAAAACGGCCAGACATGATGGCCAAACAGTAAAAGATGACAAGAAATAGCAATTTTTTGCTTAAAATTTTTTTAGGCACATGCGAAATTTTTATGTTTTTTTTTTTTGAAAAATGTGAGCTGAACCTGATAGAGGTTGCCTACGTATCTAACCGGGTAGTGAGAATCAAACCCGCATAGTTCGATGAAATCGACTATTTTTTTTATATTTTTATGAAAATTAATCTTTCCACCTCATTCCAGACTATTACAAAATCTTAGTAAAAAAAGATTATTTATACTAAACTAGGGGAATGATTATTTCTTTTAATCCCGCTCAACTAATTTTCTAAAGCCGGTCAACAATGCAAGTAAGCCTTTTAAATGATGTAACAAGTAGCACACAAGTGAATATGATGGTCTCAAAGAGGTACCTGTCCTAAAACATAACTCGGCCCCTGTGCCGAGAGCTGATAATTCAAATGCATATGATACAAATAAAGCGAACCTACTAGGGATATCCAGCATGAGGTTTGTTCTTCTAGGTTTAAATCCTAGCGGTGAAGGTATCTAGAATGCCTTACTCGAGCGGACAACTCGAGTCGATAAGGGTCAGTGTACCTGTAGTATTATTTTCTGGCTTAGCTGGTAATGCTCCCCGCCCAAAACATGTGTGACTAAAATCCTTCGCCGGATGACAAGCACCTCGGCTATCTCAAAGAAAGCGGGCTATGTCGAGCAAATGTCCTATTCTAATTTCAAGAAGACTAAGAGGGGGTGCATGAGAAGACAATTTATATGTACTGTTCAACAATATCAAATCGGTAAAAAGCAGGAAAATAGCATATTAAGCCCAAATAAATCACATTATATACAAAATTAATAAAACCAAATAAAACTCAACATGTACAAGCTCGAATTCTGGTTGTCCCCAGCAGAGTTTCCAGAGGTGTCACACCCTTTTTTCTGCCCCCAAAAGATATATTTGTGGGTTAAAGAGCTTTTCCAATTAAAGTGATAAATTTGAGTAAGTATTATTTTATTCACAGAGTCGCCACTTGGAATTGATTTTTCGGTGGTCCAAGTCACCTTTTATTTGAATCCCTATTCGAAGGAAGCTTTGACTCTATTTTAATCGGTCCGCAAAAACAAAGTTCGGGTAACAAATTCTATTGACCGGGGAGAAGGTGTAAGGCATTCCCCGAGTTCCATGGTTCTAGCACGTTCATTTTATTGACTTAAAGCTTGGCTTAAATTAATTTCGGGACAAACTGTGATTTATATAATTTTTATATTTTACCTATCCTCTTTTATCTCTTGATTATTAGAATTATTAAACAAAATTATTTGGATAATATTGTGTTGTCGTAACCACGCTACGAGTGAATGTGTGATCGAATGACAAAAATAATTAATTTATCATAATTGCGCCTCGCAAGCGAATCCTAAATCATGACAATCAATTATATGTACTACTTTTGAGAAATTACTACATTTTAGAAAATTAATTTTTGAAAATTATTAGAAATCAATTATCGCGCTACGCAAACGAATCCAAGATTTTACCAAAGGATTAACTAAAACTAATGGGTATGGTATGAAGTTATTAAACTAATTTATTGAATCTTAAACATCACGCTACACAAGCGAGTCCGTGAATGAAAAAGTTAAAGCGTACCTACTAGTTGCCTAGCGTTTAAATTAATTAATAAGAATACTAAGTCGTAAAGCTATTTTAATAAAAGAAAATTTTGATTTTTATTGAGATTACTTAACTAAATAAAAATATAAAATTTGGGCAAACTTTTCTTATTGGATTTATGACGGTATTGGATAAGCTACTTTAAAGAAACGTGAGGAAAGGGGGATCAACTTATGGACTATACAAATATTGGGCATGCTGGAAAGACATGGGCTAGCTGAAATATCATTATGGGCCTACAAATTTCAGCTTGGACCTTAAAAGGTTTCAACTAAATTAAACCCCACCCCACAACCATTTATATTTGAAAATAATGAAACCAAATAAATAACTAACACCTACAACTAATATTGGAGAACATCATATTTGTGAACAAAATTGTAGTAACATAGAATCAATAACAAAGCCAAACAAGAATAGCTTCAAACACGAATAAGAAAATAAAAAGGCACGTGAGTGTACTTTTCTTTTAATCACTTCCACCCCCAAATTAACTTCCTTAATTTAACAAATGTCATATTAACAGTGATCATCTTAATATAAAACCCACTTAATACTAATCAAATATTGATAACATTTAATATTGTATCCTAAAGCCTTACATCTTAGCTTCTAAATTACACACTGCTTGCCTCATTCTACTACTATTTCCTACTTTTACGCACATATATATTCCTTATTTCATACATCACTTACTAACAAACACCTATCCATTACCTCAAAATATACGAGCAGCTAAACTTTTTGCTAAGACATTAAACAAAAGAGACAAACACTAGTCATTCCGAATAGAAGGAAAGGAAGAACGCATCTTCAACTACTTGCCACTTATTTATGTGCATAAGTCAGACATCTAACACTAAAGCACTTTAAACATACTCATAAAATAAAATCAAATGGGTCCATCAATCTAAACAGGTTTAAATCTCTTTCATAGTCATCAAGAATCTGCAATACAAAGGTTTAAGAGTTACCTGATTTACAACAAAATGAAATTCAGCAGTGAACGAGCAGAAAATCAGCAACAAAGACAACATAAAAAATGATGAAACAACAGTAATATGAATGTTAAACTGCCCAGAAATCTTAGAGCAGAAGCCCAGAACCAACTCTAAAAGACTTATCTTTTGAAAGAGTTTTCACTCTGAAAAACACTCACAAAGCTCACAATTTCAGCATACTTTCTTTATGTTCAACTACTGATTTTCTCTCTCAAAGTTGTGTTTTTAGGATGTGAAAACTGTTAAACAAGTGTGTGATGGAGTCTGTGAAGTGAGGGAAGAGCAGCCCCTTAAATAGGCAAATAAAGTCACTTTTTGGCCAGATTTTAGTTCACCAAAAGTCTGTCAAAAAAGGACTGACTTTGTGTGCTAAACATTGTTCAAAGGTTGTCCAAAAGGTGAAAGGCCAGCCTGAAAATTTGCTATAGCAAAAGCAAGGAGAAAAAATATCATTTTAGCCACCCTACAAGTAAAAGATAGGCTACTAGTACCTTATTTTATGATAAAATTATCGATACTTCAGATTTTTACAAATCAAGAAACAAGTAACTGGAGTTGATTAAATTGATAAAGCAAACATTATTGGATTGTAACCAAATTGAGCATTCAAATGAACTAGATTAAAACCACTTCAACTTATGAAAATTAACGTAGAGCGGCTGAAGCTATAACATATTGCACAAAAGAGATCTAACATAGCATCGGTGCACTATTGGACAACATTTAATAGCAACAAACGACCAATAATTAGACAATACGACTATTTCAAAATACATTAATGCAGCCAAACGAATCAGCAATGACCAAAACGAGCAAAGAAATCAAGCAAAACCTAAACCTAAATCAAAAACAAAAACAGAAAAGGAAAGAAAGAAAATAAAAAAGGGAGGTAGAGTTTTACCACACGACGATATTTGAGGTTACCCGAGAAAATGAGAAGATGCTGGGAACATCAATTAGAGACTGTTAAACCCCGAAACACACGTTTGTTTCGGGCAAACGCTAATAAAAATGAGTTTCAGTGTCTCGCTAAAAGGAAATGAGTGTATTTGAGCTGAAAATAGCCAAAAGTAGAGGTTAAGTGGTATGGCAGTGTTGACGATGATAGCGGCAGCCGGCGGCAGTGTGGATTTTGGGAGGGGTTTGAAGGAAGTGGGGCTTGGATTCGTGGAGAGAAGGTTGAGAGGAAGAAATGGTGAAATTTTGGGGTAGTTTGGACGACGGGAAGCAGCGGCAGTGGTCGCGATGCAACTAGGGTTTGATTTTGTCAATTTTTGGTGGGGATTTGGGTTATGGATCTAGAAAAGGGTGAGGAGAGGAGAAGATTGGTGTAGTTTGGGGGTGTTTGGAGAATGGCCGCCGCTGGTGGACGATTTCCGACGGCGGAGGAGAGGCGGAAATGGAGGGTCTGGCAGAGAGGAGAAAGAGAAGAGAGAGGAAGAGGAAAGAAGGAGAGGAGAAGAGAAAATAGGGGAAAATTGGGGCAAAATTTGGGAAGTGTGGTCTTTAAATATCTAAGATAAGGGTGATTTATGGCCATTGGATCCAATTACGATGGGTGGCTGAGTTTCAATCTCAGCCACTTAAACGAAACTATGCTGTTTTGGTGTGTCTAGTAGGGGCATGAAGGTTGGGCGAGTCAGGTACTCTTGGGCCAATGAATTGGTCCATGTTTTGGGCCAATTTATGCTTTAAAATGACAAGACCAAATTTTTTTAACCCCATCACTCAATATTTAAGAAATCTAATTCTTAAATGTACAAACACACACACAAATAAACCAAATAAAGTGAAATGCAGGAGCAAAGAAAGAGCAAAAATTAGGTATTTACAAACTTCTTTAGCCTTTCCTTGGTGAGTAGTTTTTCATGCACTGCCAGCCATTTAACAAATCTATGATTGGGTTGTGGTATAGAATTCCAAATTAGTTTTTCAATTCTTAGTCTATTATGCTGACCTAGTAAAGAGATGTAACTTCCCGAAATTGAATAGCTTCCCCCAGAATTCAGAGTATCCACTTTAAGGGAGTTGATCTTTTCCTAATATCAACTACTATCAACATGAGGTTTATGAGTCCGAATATCTTGGTTATGCCTCATATATATACCATGTACCCATTTCACCCATAATGAATCTTTTTTGCTAGCCAACTTCCACAATAGTTTACCAGCCGATGCAATGTTCCACCTCCTACTACCTTTGTATTCAACCCTCCCAACTTCTTTGGCCAACATATTTTTTCCCAAGCCACAAGTGAAATTTTCCTCTTTTCTTCGGTGCTAACCATAAGTATTCTCTATATTTTCTATCCACCTCATTCAAGACACTTTGAGGAGTATTAAGGCTGCCCTCCAGAAACTGTGAATTGAGAATAGAACAACATTAACCGCCTGTAGACTTCCAGCATACGACAGTTTCTTAGAGTAGACTGTAGTAATCCCTTGTGTAATTTTTCTATGAGTTGATGGCATTCCATTTTACTCCATTTCTTTGAAGAGAGGGGCAATCCGAGGTACCTTACTAGGAAAGTACCTAAGGTAAATAAAGTGATATGAATTAACTGCTCCCTGATGTTGTCATCTACCCCTGCCAAGAATATGTTGGACTTATCCATTTTATCCCTCAATCCTGTGGCATTACTAAAATGAGATAGTTGATTCCATAACTCTAGACACTTATTGTGCATTTCCTTTGCATGAAATCATTAAGTCATCTGCAAATATCAAATGTGTAAGCTTAAAATGTTTGCACATAGGATGATATATCAGGTAGTTCTCCCATACACTTCAGTGTCCTTGATAAGTATTCCATAACAAGCACAAATGGCAAGGGAGACTGAGCCTCCTTGCCTTAAGCCTCTCCCCCAGCAAAAACCCCATGCCTTTCACCATTTACTTTGACTATGTACATAGGAGAAGTAACACAAGTCATAATTAATTTAGTGAACTTAGTAGGAAATCCACATCCATCCAGGGCTTCTTCAATAAGTTCCCAACTTACCATATCATATGCCTTTCGTAGGTCGATTGTCATCAAACATCTTGGTGAGGCTTGTCTATTTTAGTGTCTAAGTAGATTATGGAAAATTAAGACATTGTGTACCATTGACCTCCCCTGAATAAAGGTTGATTGATTGTTTGCCACAATTGAATTAATGGCCATCTTCGGTCTTCTACAGATAAGCTTAGATATGTATTTATATAATACATTATAGAAGGAAATATGTCCGTATTGGCTAGAAGTCTCATGTGTATTAATTTTTGGAATAAGAGAAATATTGGTATCATTTAATTGCTTGAGTAGTTTCCCATTGTTAAAGAACTCAAGAACTGCCTCCTTTACCTCCTTACCCACTATGTTCCATGTGACTTTAAAGAATCCACTTCCATACCCATCCAAACCTGGACTTTTGTTACTATCAATCTTGAATAAAGACCGCTTGACATCTTTGGTTGTGTAAGGCTGGATCAATACAATCTATTGATCCACTGTTGGCCCTGTCACGTCCCAAAATTCACTAAAGGTCGTAATGACGCCTAACACAGCCGTCAGGCAAGCCAACAGTGATTGATCAACTTGTTACTCATTTATTACTTTAAAATCATAACTTTCATTAATTAAATAGAATAAAATAGAATTTACAGAGTAAATAATAATATTTACACGAACTACAATAATGAACAACCCATAGGAACCCCCAAAATCTGGTTTCACAAATGCATGAGCATCAACTAGGAAATATAATAAAATACAACATCTACCTGGAATATAAATTAGACAGGAGAATATAAATAACTCTGATGAAGACTCTGCAATCTGCGGATCGTAACATGGAATGCAGCTCACGGTAAAGTCCCCGCAATAGCCGCGTTTTTGCTCTCAAAAGACCACCAGACATATACGTACCTGCACAATAAGTGCAGCAAGTACAACATGAGTACGTAAATCAACGCGTACCAAGTAAGTATCTAGCCTAACCATGGAGAAGTTGTGACGAGGAGTCGATATCGACACTTACTAGTGGTCCAATAAATCATGTACAGTAAGAAGTAAATATTTGTGAGGAAAAATAAATAAATGAAATAGCAAGTATAAATACATGGTACAATTATCCTCTCAACAATAAACTGAAGCTCTCAGCTAGTAATTACCTCCTCAATCGGAGTGTGTATATATAATGGACCTCACCAGATAGGTCGGCATAGTTCAAATCAAGAAAACTCACAGATACACTGGCTTTTTATCAAATATTACGTACGATTTCATAAGAGTATTTTAGATAAATATTGAGGCGTACGACGCTATCCCATTATATTGTGTGCACTGTCGAGGGTCGAACAACACAAACCATAGATACATTTATTATATTGCTGAGGTGAACGGCCCGCTCCCATGAGAGTGTGATAAATAATCCTGTCGAGGCAAACGGCCAGATCCCATCATAATGTGCGCACTGCCGAGGGTCGAACGACACAAACCATAGATGTATCCATCATATTATTGAGGTGAACGGCTCGATCCCATTAGTATAAGAAGCTTTAACGGGTCCTTGACCCCATTCACAAATAATCGTGCGAGTTATGAACTTAAAGGAAAACTTTTCAATGAAAACGTACAGCGAGGGAGACATTTGTAAGAGGAGTACAATTATTCTGCGACAATCATGAAGCCCGTCAATCTTTACAATAGCAAGCCTACCACTCTACGAAAGTTTAGTCTCAAGTCGTAATGTAAATAAAGGAATTTAATAGGCAAGGGACAACTAAAATAGTAAAGTTATAGCATGGTGTGAACCTAAGTCTACCCGGACAATAACATGAATTTTAGCTACGTACGGACTCCCGTCACCTCGTGTGTACGTATCTGCAACAAGTAGCACATATTAAATACGTCACCTAGGGGTAGTTTCCCCCTCATAGAGTTAGACATGAGATTTACCTCACTCCGAAGTTCCATAACCAGCTCCAACACCTCTCAAACACCTCAAATCGAAGCCCATCGATCCGAAACTAGTCAAACAATTTGCGAACCAATAAAAATAAACTCTAATACTCATAATTAATCAATTCATAACAATTTCCAACTTCGCTCGAAAAGTCAACAAAGTCAACCATCGGGTCCACGTGCTCGGATTCCGAAAATATTCGAAAGTAAACTTTACCCATGACATTACGAACTCAAATATATAATTTATTCCAAATTGCATGTCCAATTTCGTAGTTAAAATCCAAAAATATGATTTCTAGGGTTTTCTTCAAAAATCTCACAATTTTCATCAATCATGTTAAAAATCTGTATATAATCCATGTATTTAATGTAAAACAAGTGAAAATAACTTGCCTCTTAATAGATGGTGAGAATATTCTCTCCAAGAGCTCCATAAATCGCCCAACCAAGTAAAAATGTAAGAGAAATGGACTAAACCCCATAATAAAGTCTTAATAACAGCCTCAGATGTCGCATTTGCGACCCTCGCAATTGCAGACAAGTGTTCGAAATTGCAAACCAAGGAAAAAATCTACGGGCTTCGCAATTGAGAACTTCGCAATTTCTAAGGAAAGTTCGTAATTGCGATAACTAAACACCAGCAACACCATCAATTTTTTTCCGACACAGAAATGGGCATAACTCTCTCATACGACATTGGAGTTTGATGATCCTTGTTGCTATGACTCCGTAATTACGATACTGATCTAATGGTTCAATCCAATCGCAAATCAAAATTTGTCTGCTCGATATAGTATCCTTTATACCGAAGAAAATGACGCTGAAATATCAAATAAGAGCGCGGCACAACCCAAACACATCTTAAACACATCCGAGACCTTTGGGACCCTGTCCGATTACACAAATCAGTCCCAAAACTTAATACGAACCTACTCGAGGCCTCAAATTACACCAAACAATATCAAAGCTTATGAATCAACGATCGAAACCTTTATTTAAACTTCCAAACATTCAAACTTCGACTAATGCATTCGATTCGTACTTAAACATTCTGGAATGACGCCAAGCTTTATGCACAAGTCACAAATCATGATACGAACCTAGTCCAAGGCTCCGAACCTCAAATGGGCATCGATAACACCAAAGTCCGCTTCAAAATCAAACTTAAGAAATTGTAAAGCATTCAAAATACCAACTTTCTATATTAAGCGCTGAAATGTCTCCGGATCACCCGATACTCAACTCGAACATACGCCCAGAACCCATTGGAACCTTCAAATCTTGATTTCGAGGTCGTTTACTCAAAAGTCAAACCTTAGTCAACTCTTCCAACTTAAAGCTTCTGGATTTAGAATTTTCTTTCCAAATCAATTCCGAACTTCCCGAAATTAAATTTCGACTACGCATATAAGTCATAATACCTTAGCGCTGAAAAATGTGCTAGAGCTCAAAACGACCGGTCGGGTCGTTACAGGCCCATTCCTGAATAGTCCCTCACAAGCTTTCACTCTATTCTCCTGCTTCTTTCCAAGTAGCTCCAGATAATAGTCTACAAAAATGTTGGCAATGGCATCTGGATCATTTTGCCAATTCCCATATTGATCCTTCAACTGAGTTGTTGCCTGTTACAGTTTTTCTTTGCTTGATTAGTGAGAAAAAATATTGGTATTATCATCTCCAAGCCTAATCTAGTTAACCTTGCTTTTCTGTTGCAAGAACATCTCAACCAAATAGGAAGAGTTCCTAAACTTTTGATGTGCATTCTTTCCATACCGCTGAAGATCATCATTCAAAGGTTTATGTTGAAGTAGCTCTTGGGCTTTTATCAATGTTTCTCTATCTTCTGCAGCTTCATTCACATTGTTCCTGAAATATTGAGTGTTCAACTCTTTCAATATCCTTTTTAAAACTTTTAAGTTTCCTGACCATACCTGTAACATTGTGCACCACTGAATTTGGTTGCCTCATATTGCTTGTACTTTCTATGTGAATAATAGATGTTGTGCCCATGTATTGCAATATTGAAAGGCTTTCCTTCTCCTGTTATTGGTCTTATCTATAGTCACTTTTCCAGGGCAATGGTCACTGATGCCTTCAGTTAAATATGTAGCTTTACATGAAGGCATAGTATCTAACCATGTTTCATTGATAAACATTCTGTCAATTTTGGAGAAATTCTCTGCTCAGTATGTTTGTCATTTCATGTGTACTATTGTCCTTGCTGAGGAAGTTCAATTAATCCATAAGCATGTATACATTGTTAAAAGTCAATTACTTCAGCCCAAATGACAAGGTTGCCACCTCACCCAAGGTTGAAAGAAGGATAAAAATTCTAGAAAGCGAAAATAAAAATTCAATCAAACCAATTCGACCACCAGTCACCCATTAAGACAAATTTATAATAAAAGGGGTAAGTATAAATAATATCGTACTCATCTCACACAGGGTTGAAAGAAGGATCAATAGATAAGACTGAACAAGCCAAACTCCATGGACACACTTGAATCTTCGTATTAAACAACTGTAAGGGTTGCCATTCCCAATTTTCCAGCAGCTATATGAACAATCACTAAAATAATTCCATTATAAGGAGGAATGAACATAAGAAAATACATAAAACACTTATCAAGTAGAACAGATACAGGTTCTTCCAAAGATAATCTCTTACCCTAAAATGTAAATAAAATATTAAATACTTTGAATAACAAAAAAATTAAAATACAGATTACGAGAAATTTTATTTCATTTCTGTAACGATCCGACCGGTCATTTTAGGTTTTAGCATTCTGTTTGATGGTTTGAGTTCTTGACTAGCTTCATATGAAGTATCACGATTTGCGTGTATGTTTGATTTAGGTGTTCGAGAGGTTCGGGGTTTATTTGGAAGAGAATTCTCAATTTGGAAGCTTTAAGTTGGAAGAGTTGATCGAGGTATGACTTTTGTGAGAACGACCACGTAATGATATTTTGATGGTTCCAATAGGTTTGTATGGTGATTTTAGACTCGTGCGTATGCCCAAAATTTGATTCGGAGGTTCCTAGATTGATTTGGCCCGTTTTGCCAAAAGTTGGTAATTTGAAAGTTTAGAATTTTCCTATGTAACGACCCGACCGGTCTTTTTGAGAATTTAAGTCCCGCTCGGCGGCGTTTGATCTTGAGCAGCTTTGTAGGGTGATTTTGGACTTAGGCATGCGTCCGGATTTGATTTTGGAGGTTCGTAGGGAGATTTGAAGCATTTTAGAAAAAAGTTGAAGTTTGGAAGGTGGAGAGGTTTGACCAATAGTTGACTTTGGTGATATCGGTGTCGGAATACGATTCCAAGAGTTGGAACAACTTCATTATGTTGTTTGGGACTTGTCTGTAAAATTTGGCGTCATTTCGACTTGGTTTGATTGGTTACGACACGAGTTTTAGAAGTTGGAAGAGTTGGAAATTCATAAGTTCGATTCGTAGTGTGATTCGTAGTCTCATCATTGTTTGATGTGATTCGAGGCCCCGAGCGAGTACGCATTAGGTTATAGGACTTGTTGGTATGCTTGGAAGGGGCCCCGGGCGTGTTCCGGTCTAGTTTTGGATGTTTTTCCTAGTTTTGAGAAAGTCTATTTCTGGTGTTTCGCACCTGCGACACTTTGGAGCGCAGATGCGGCTCCGCTTCTGTGTGAGCCTGGCCTATTCTGCGGGCATGAAGGCCTGGGAGCTTGGTCGCTTCTGCGGAGGCTGGAATTCATGTGCAAAGGCCGCTTTTGCGGTCCAGCGATCACACCTGCGAGGAATCTCGCTTCTGCGGCTTCCTCTTCGCTTCTGCGGTGCCGCTGGTGCGGTTGAAATACGCAGATGCGGTCCCTAACTGTCACGACCCAAAATCCTACCTTCGGGTTCTGATGGCGCCTAACATTGCACCCGCCAGGCAAGCCAACATATTAACTGTATTGATTTATTAACAAGTGAAAATAACAAACACTAACAACATAATTGAAACAAAAAGCGGAAGCATTAACATAATTCTAAACAACGATAGCTAATAACGGAGAAATCCCTTGAAGTACAACCCATAAATGGAGTCACAACCTCACGAACTAGTCTAAGATTTGACTAAAATAACAGTTTGAAAATAAAATGATGTATCTGACTGGAAAACACATAAAAGACAGGATGAAAGATGGACTGGGACGCTGAGATCCACGAACGCCATGCGGAACTACCTCGATGTCGTCTGTGATGGACTGAAGGACACTCCCACTAGCGATGTCCACTGGGTCTGGCTGCATAATTTGCACAACATAAAGAAGTGCAGGTGTAGCAACAGCACAACCGACCCCATGTACTGAGTAAGTGCCTAGCCTAACCTCGGCGAAGTAGTGACGAGGCTAGGACACGACAACAACTTGTACCTGTGCAGTTCAATAGTATAGCAAAAAATAAACAAGAATACAATTACGGGGAAGAACATGCTGGGGATAAGAGATAGCAAATACTGAAATGACGAAAACGAAACAACAATCTAAAATATCTGAAAATAATAACGGAGATTGACAACACGAATTAAACAGTGAAAAGAAACTGTACGGCATGTCCCCTCGTGCATAACAATATAAAATATGGCACGGAATGTTCCCTCGTGCATAAACAACATAAACATGGCGCGGAATGTCCCCTCGTGCATAAAGCATCACAATCACGGCACAAAATGTCCCCTCGTGCATATATATATATTATCAACACGGCACAGAGTGTCCCCTCGTGCATAATAATCATAAACACGGCACAGAATGTCCCTTCCTGCATAAATAATAATAAATCGGCATGGAATGTTCTTTCATGCATAATAATCATAAACATGGCACAGAATGTCCCCTCGTGCATAAATAACAATCAATCGGCATGGAA
Organism: Nicotiana paniculata; assembly: GCA_005239505.1. Classification (NCBI taxonomy): domain Eukaryota; kingdom Viridiplantae; phylum Streptophyta; class Magnoliopsida; order Solanales; family Solanaceae; genus Nicotiana; species Nicotiana paniculata. The sequence continues at coordinate 52,661 of ML341605.1, read as the reverse complement.
TGTTCCTTCGTGCATAAATATAATCGATCGGCACGAAATGTTCCTTCGTGCATAAATGATAATCAATCGGCGCGGAATGTTCCCTCGTGCATGATGAGTGTAAAAGCAACAATTGATATGAAAGCTTAACAATACGACATTTCAAATGTTCAGAAATAATCAACAAAATTCTACTGTCCTGGCAATGGACTCAGCTATAACCAATCTCACTCAGAGGTATAATGTCAACAGTAAAAATCCTCGACCGAACACATAATCAATAATTTTTCTACGTCATGAAATAACCTCAAGGTACCACTTTCAAGGTTCCCAATAATTGACAACATGGAGAATATCAAAGAACATTAGACAACTCATCAAAATCGACTAACGGGCATGCTTGACCACAACATATAGGTACCCGTCACCTCACCTGTACATTGGACATGAATTACACATAGAAAATAGGACTCTATACCTATTCCCTCAAGCTAAGGTTAGACCAAACACTTACCTCGGCTCCAACAATGCAAGTCAAGCCTCAATCACGACCTTTCCTCTTGAATCCAACTCCGAAACGATAATATCTAGACATAATTGGCTTAATAACATCAATAATAATTCGATAATCAATCCCAAAGCCTAAATATACATTTCCCATAATTCTTCCAAAAATACCAAAATTCGACCCAGGGCCCGCTTGGTCCAAACTCGAGGTTCGGACCAAAACCCGATCATCCATTCCACCATGAACTCGAATACACACTTTGTTTTGAAATCTGACCCCAAAAGGAGGTTGAAATCCCAAAATTTCCAAGAGCCCTAACTCTACCCAAAACCCCCAATTCTACCCTTGATTTCATGTTTTTAGGCCTAGATTCTAGTGATTAATGAAGGAAAATGGAAGAAACTAGAGTTACGATCACTTACCTAAGTGGTTATGGAGGAAGAGTAGCTTGGAACTCGGCTATGGGGCTTGGAGAAGAAGGAGAGGGTGAAAATATGAAGAATCCCGAAATGACATTATGTTTTTAAGACTTTAAATTCACTGGACGAATTTACTCTACGCGATCGCGGAAAGGGAACTGCCATCGCGGAGAGTACTGGGTTTTAGACTTACGCGATCGCGAACAAGGGACTGCGATCGCGGGAGTACTGGACACTGACCACCGCGATCGTGATCAAGCGATCGCGTTCGCGTAGAGCAACATGCTTCCCTGCCCCCAGATCCTTTTAACGCTATGCGATCACGTGAGGCCCCTCACGATTGCATAGAGCACCACCCCAGGATCTACGATCGCGTCCAAGGTCCTGCGTTCGTGTAGGGTAATTTCCCAACCCCCATCCATATGCACATCACGATCGCATGAATCATACCGCGATCACGGAGAACAAATCACAAAACACCAGAACAACCCAAAAACACCATAAATTTTCTATGTTTAGCACCCCGACACCTACCCGGAACTCACCCGAGCCCTTGGGGCTCAAAACCAAATATACGCACGACTTCGAAATCATCCTAAGAACTTATTCGAGTAATTAAACCACTAAAATAACATCAAAAAAAATGAATTAAGATCCAAAATCAATAGAATTTTCTCAAACTTCATAAACTTCTAAATTCTCCGATTTTGATCCGAAACACGTCAAACCAAGTCCGTTTCTTTCCAAATTTTACAAATAACTCACATAATACATATTGAACATGTTCCGGGCTCCGGAACCAATATATGGACTCGGTAACACATATTTCACATCAAACTTCATTTTCAAAAGTCTTTCTTATTTTTCAGAAAACAATTTTCTTTAAAAAATTTATTTCTCGGACTTGGGACCTCGGAATTTGATTCCGGACATACGCCCAGATCCCATATTTTCCTACAGACCCTCCGGGACTGTCAAATCATAGATCCGGGTCCGTTTACCAAAAATGTTGACCAACGTCAACTTTATTCCATTAATTATCATAAATTTAATTGTTCAACACATTTCCATATAAAAACTTCTCGGCTACGCGCTCGGGCTGCGCATGCACATCGAGGTGAGATTAACGGAGGCTTTCGGCGCCTCGAAACACAGTTTTTGCTACATTTACACAAGATGACCTTTTGGGTCATCACAATCTCCACCTCTAAAACAATCGTTCGTCCTCGAACGGACATAGAGTAGTACCTGAATCGAGAAAATGTGAGGATATCGGCTCCGTATATCGGGATCGGTCTCCCAAGTAGTTTCCTCAACAAGCTGACCTCTCCACTCAACACGAACCGAAGGATAACTCTTCGATCTCAACTTTCGTACCTGACGGTCTAATATGGCTACTAACTCCTCCTCATAAGACAAATCCTTGTCCAACTGGACACTACTAAAGTCAAGTACATAAGATGGATCCGCAATATACCTCCGGAGCATAGACACGTGAAATACCGGATGCACGGCTGACAGACTAGGTTGCAAGGCAAGTTTATAGGCCACCTCTCCTACCTTGTCCAGAATTTCAAATGGACCAATGATTATAGGGCTCATCTTTCCCTTCTTTCCGAATCTCATCACGCCCTTCATGGGTGACACCCGAAGAAATACCCGGTCGCCTATCATAAATGCCAAATCTCAAACTCTGCAATCTGCATAACTCTTCTGCCTGGAGTGAGCTGTATGAAGTCTATCCTGAATGATATTCACCTTGTCCAAGGCATCCTGGACTAACTCAGAACCCAACAATCTAGCCTCTCCCGGCTCAAACCATCCGACTGGAGACCGACAGTGTCTACCATACAACGCCTCATACAGAGCCATCTGAATGCTCGACTGATAGCTGTTGTTGTAGGCCAACATAGCTAAAGGCAAGAACTGGTCTCATGAACCACCAAAGTCAATGACATAAGCTCGCAACATATCCTCCAAAATCTAAATAGTACGCTCGGACTGCCCGTCCGTCTGAGGATGAAATGCGGTGCTCAAATCAATCTGTGTGCCCAACTCTCGCTGAAATACTGCCCAGAAATGGGAGGTAAACTGAGTACCTCGGTCTGATATAATGGATACGGGCACACCATGCAATCTAACAATCTCTCTCATATAGATCCTTGCCAACTTCTCTGCTAAATACGAAACTGATACTGGAATGAAGTGCGCTGACTTGGTCAGCCGATCCACAACGACCCATATTGCATCAAACATCCTCTGAGTCCGTGGGAGTCCAACTACAAAGTACATGGTGATACGCTCCCACTTCCACTCGGGAAGCTGAATATGCTGCATCAAAACACCGGGTCTCCGGTGCTCGTACTTAACTTGCTGACAGTTCAAGCATCGAGTTACATAAGCTACTCACGAATACCATCCACTTTAGGTACACAATAGTGCTGCCGCAAGTCCTGGTACATCTTTGCGGCGCCCGGATGAATAGAATACCGGGAACTATGGGCCTCCTGAAGTATCAACTGACGAATACCATCCACTTCAGGTACACAAATCCGACCCTGCATCCTCAAAACTCCCTCAACATCAACCGTAACCTGCTTGGCATCTCCATGCCTGACTCTATATCTAAGAACACATAAATGGCGATCATCATACTGCCTGGCCCGATACGGTCATACAATGAAGAACGGGCCACGATATGGGCCAAAACACTGCCAGTCTCAGAAATCTCCAACCTCACAAATCGGTTGGCTAAAGCCTGAACATCCAAAGCAAGATGTCGTTCTCCGACTGATAAATAGGCAAGACTACCCATACTGGCTGACTTCCGGCTCAAAGCATCGGCCACCACATTGTCCTTCCCCGGATGATAAAGAATGGTAATATCATAATCCTAAGCAACTCTAACCATCTCATCCGCCTCATGTTCAACTCCCTATGTTTGAACAGATACTGTAAACTCTTATGATCCGTGAACACCTCACATGGCACACCATACAAATAAAGGCTCCAAATCTTCAATGCATGCATAATAGCTGCTAACTCCAAGTCATGAACTTGATAGATCTTCTAATGAACCTTCAACTAACGAGAAGCATTGGCTATAACCTTGCCATCCTGCATCAACGCTGCACCAAGCCCAACCCGTGAAGCATCACAATACACGGTATACGATCCTGAACCTGTGGGAAAAACTAACACTGGTGCCGTGGTCAAGGCTGTCTTGAGCTTCTGAAAGCTCCCATCACACTCCTCAGACCACCTGAACTGAGCACTCTTCTGAGTCAACCTAGTCATCAGGGATGCAATGGATGAATATCCCTCCACAAACCGGCAATTATAACATGCTAAGCCCAAGAAACTACGGATCTCTATAACTGAGGTGGGTCTAGGCCAATCTATGACTGTTGAAATCTTCTTGGGATCCACCTGAACACACTCTGACGATACCAGATGGCCTAGAAATGCAACTGAACTCAACCAGAACTCACACTTGGAAAATTTTGCATACAACTGACTATCCCTCAAAGTCTGGAGGATGACACTAAGGTGCTACTCATGCTCCTCTCGGCTGCGAGAGTATATCAATATATCATCAATGAAAACAATCACAAATGAGTCCAAATAAGGTCTGAACACTTGGTGCATCAACTCCATAAAAGCAGCGGGGGCATTGTCAACCCAAATGACATCACCAAGAACTCATAATGCCCATAACGAGTGCGAAAGGCTGTCTTAGGGACATCAGACGCCCTAATCCTCAGCTGATGGTAACCAGATCTCAATTCAATCTTGGAAAACACTGAAGCAACCTGAAGTTGGTCGAATAAATCATCAATCCTCGGCAAAGGATACTTGTTCTTAATAGTAACCTTGTTCAACTATCAGTAGTTAATACGCATCCTCATCGAGCCATCTTTCTTCTTGACAAATAATACTGGAGCACCCCAAGGAGAAACACTAGGCCTAATGAAGCCTTTATCCAACAAATCCTGCAACTGATCCTTTAACTCTGGCGGTGCCATACGATATGGCAGAGTAGAAATAGGTTGGGTGACCTTAGCTAACACAATACAAAAATCAATATCCCTGTTGGGTGGCATACCCGACAGGTCAGCAGGGAATACCTCTGGAAACTCACGAACCACAGGCACAAACTCCAGGGAAGGAACCTCGGTGCTAGAATTATGAACATAGGCCAGATAGGACAAACAACCCTGCTCGACCATGTGCCGAGCCTTCATATAAGAAATAACTCTACCAGAAGAATGACTAGGAGTCCCCCTCCACTCCAAACGAGGCACCCCTGGCAAAGCCAAGGTCACTATCTTGGCATGACAGTCCAGAATAACATAATAGGGGGATAACCAATCCATCCCCAATATAACATCAAAGTCAACCATATCAAGAAGAAAAAGATCAACCTAAGTCTCCAAACCACCAATGACCACTAAGAAATCACGGTAGACTCGATCTACCACTATAGAATCACCCACCGGTTTAGACACATGCACAACAGTACTCAAGGAATCACCGGGCATACTCAAATAAGGGGAAAAATATGAAGACACATAGGAGAATGTAGAACCAGGATCAAATAACACCGAAGCCTAACGGCTGCAAACTGAAATCGTACCAGTAATAACTGCATCAGAAGCCTCAGCATCAGGCCTGGCAGGAAAAGCATAGCACCGGGGTTGAGCCCCTCCAACCTGATCATCTCTGGGTCGACCTACTACGGCCTGACCTCAACCTCTCGTGGCATGTTCTCCACCTCTATGAGTCTGACCTCTACCTCTTGCGCCCGACTGCCACTCCTAGCTGGCTGAGGGGGTGAGGGTGCGCCTGATGCGAGAACCATGGCACAGGAACCCTGATACTGAGACCCACCAGAACCTCGGGGGAAAAACCTGGAAATATGCCCCAAACCACTACAAGTATAACAAAGCCTCTACTGATGTGGCTGCTGACTCTGGAATTGGCCCTGTCGAGCCTGATAACCACCCTGGAAACTCTGAAGCAACAGTGCATTGATAGGTGTTGGTGGTGCATCAATAGGAGCTGGCCGTGCACTATGAGCTACCTGAAGTGCCGACTGGTAGGGCCTGGGAGGATGACCTCTGCCTGAAGAATCCCTGCCCCCAGATGAGGCTACACTAAAATGACCGAAGTGACGGGGCCTCTTGTCAGCCCCCTGACCACCACCCTGTGACATAATCATCTCAATCCTCCTGGCCACATTGGCCGCATCCTGGAACAAAATATCAGTACCTGACTCCTTGGCCATCTGAAGCCTGATGGGCTGAGCCAAACCCTCAATAAACCTCCTCACTCTCTCACGATAAGTGGGGAGTATCATAATAGTATGCCGAGCTAGAGTGATGAACCTGGTCTCGTACTGAGTGACAAACATACATCCCTGCTGGAGGTGCTCAAACTGCCTCCGAAAATCCTCCCTCTGAGTAACTGGAAGGAACTTCCCCATGAATAACTCGGAGAACTGAGCCCAAGTCAATTGTGCATACCCAGCTGCCCTGGTCAAGCAATAGTCTCTCCACCAAGTCTTGGCAGAACACGAAAGACGAAAGGTAGCAAAATCAACTCCATTGGACTCAACTATGCCCATGTTCCGAAGAACCTCGTGACAGCTGTCCAAATAATCCTGGGGATCCTTCGATGGTGAACCAGTAAATGTAGTAGTGAACAACTTGGTGAATCTATCCAATATCCATAAAGCATCTGCTGACATAGCTGCTCCCTCAACTGCCGGGGCCACAATGCCCGGCTGAGCTACTCTGGCCGTCTGAGGTGCCGGAGTCTTGAATTGAGAAGCTAGATGCTCTGGCATGCGAGTAGTAGGAGTCTGGGTCCCTTCCCCAGCCTGAGAGACGGCTGGTGTAGTAGGAAGAAGACCTGATTGATCCACACTCTCCATGAGTCCCACTAAGTGGACAAGAGCGTCCTAAAGCACCGGGGTGGAAATGAACCCCTCTAGGACCTGAGCTGGTCCAACTGGAACTGTTTGAGTAGGAACCTCACCGACAAAGTCTACCTATGGGTCCTCTACTAGGGCTACTGCTCTTGGCTGAGCCCTGCCCCTGCCTCAGCCTCAAATACGGCCTTGGCCCCTCGTAGGAGATGCAACAGGAGAATCAGGCTGCTGATCGGTTGATGTGGAAGCACGCATTCTCACCATCTGCGAGAGAATAGAATCGAAACTCAAGTAGCATTTAGAATTCAGATCGCATGACAGAAAAGAAGAAAAGTGAAGTTATTCCTAACGTTGCAGCCTCTGGGGGATAAGTACAGACGTCTCCGTACCGATCTCTCAGACTCCACCAAGTTTGTCCGTGAGTTATGAGACCTAAGCAACCTAGTGCTCTGATACCAACTTGTCACAACCCGAAATCCCATCTTCAAGTCGTGGTGGCGCCTAAAATTGTACCCGCTAGGCAAGCCAACGTATTAACTGTATTGATTTATTAACAAGTGAAAATAACAAACACTGACTACATAATTGAAACAAAGTGCGGAAGCATTAACATAGTTCTAAACAACGACAGCTAATAACGCAGAAATCCCTTTAAGTACAACCCAGAAGTGGAGCCACAACCTCACGAACTAGTCTAAGATTTGACTAAAACAACAGTTTGAAAATAAAATTATGTATCTGCCTGGAAAACACATAAAAGACAGGATGAAAGATGGACAGGGATGCCGAGATCCACTAACGCCATGCGGAACTACCTCGGTGTCGTCTGGGATGGACTGAAGGACACTCCCACTGGAAATGTCCATTGGGTCTGGCTGTGTAATCTGCACAACATAAAGGAGTGCAGGTGTAGCATCAGTACAACCGACCACATGTACTGAGTAAGTGCCGAGCCTAACCTCGGCGAAGTAGTGACGAGGCTAGGAGATGACAACAACTTGTACCTGTGCAGTTAAATAGTATAGTGCTCAAAATAAACAAGAACACAATTATGGGGAAGAACATGCTGGGGATAAGAGATAGCAAATATTGAAATGACGGAAAAGAAACAACAGTCTAAAATATCCGAAAATAATAATGGAGATTAAAAACACGAATTAAACAGCGAAAAGAAATGGCACGCATGTCCCCTCGTGCATAACAATATAAAATAATGCACGAAATGTCCCCTCGTGCATATATATATCATCAACACAACACGAAATGTACCCTCGTGCATAATAATCATAAACAGAGCACATAATGTCCCCTCGTTCATAAATAATAATCAAATGGCACGGAATGTTCCTTCGTGCATAATAATCATAAACACGGCACATAATGTCCCCTTGTGCATAAATAATAATCAATCGGCACGGAATGTTCCTTCGTGCATAAATATAATCGATCGGCACGGAATGTTCCTTCGTTCATAAATAATAATCAATCGGCACGGAATGTTCCCTCGTGCATGATGAGTGTAAAAGCAACAATTGATATGAAATCTTAACAATACGACATTTCAAATGTTCAAAAATAATCAACAAAATTCTACTGTCCCAGCAAGGGACTCAGCTATAACCAATCTCACTCAGAAGTATACTGTCAACAGTAAAAATCCTCGACCGAACACATAATCAATAATTTTTCTACGTCATGAAATAACCTCAAGGTACCACTTTTAAGGTTCCCAATAATTCACAACACGGAGAATATCAAAGAACATTAAACAACTCATTAAAAATCGATTCACGGGCATGCTTGACCACAACATATAGGTACACGTCACCTCACCTATACATTGGACATGAATTACACATAGCAAATAGGACTCTATACCTATTTCCTCAAGCTAAGGTTAGGCCAAACACTTACTTCGGCTCCAAAAATGCAAGTCAAGCCTCAATCACGGCCTTTCCTCTTGAATCCAACTCTGAAACGATATCTAGACATAATTGGCTTTATAACATCAATAATCATTCAATAACTCAATCCCAAAGCCTAAATATACATTTCCCATAATTCTTCCAAAAATACCAAAATTCGACCCCGGGCCCGCTTGGTCCAAACTCGAGGTTCAGACCAAAACCCGATCACCCTTTCCACCATGAACTCGAATATCAATTTGTTTTGAAATCCCACCCCAAAAGGAGGTTGAAATCCCAAAATTTCCAAAAGCCCTAACACTACCCATAACCCCCAATTTTACCCTTGATTTCATGTTTTTAGGCCTAAAATGGAAGAAACTAGAGTTAAGATCACTTACCTAAGTGGCTATGGAGGTAGAGTAGCTTGGAACTCGGCTATGTGGCTTGGAGAAGAAGGAAAGGGTGAAAATATGAAGAATCCCGAAATCACATTCTGTTTTTAAGACTTTAAATTCACTGGACGAATTTACTCTACACGATCGCGGAAAAGGAGCTGCAATCGCGGAGAGTACTAGGTTTTAGACTTACGCGATCGCGAACAAAGGACTGCGATCGTGGGAGTATTTGACACTGACCATCGCGATTGCGACCAAGCGATCACGTTCGCGTAGTGCAACGCTCTGATCTGCCCCCAGATCCCTTTAACGCTATGCTATTGCGTGAGGTCCCTCGCGATCGCGTAGAGCACCATCCCCAGGCTCTGCGATCGCGTCCAAGGCATTGCGTTCGCGTAGGGTAATTTCACAACCCCCATCCATATGCACATCGCTATCGCGTGAATCACACAGCGATCGCAGAGATCAAATCAGAGAACACCAGAATAGCCCAAAAGCACCAAAAATTTTATAAGTTTAGCACCCCGACACCTACCCGGAACTCACCCGAGCCCTCGGGGATCAAAACCAAATATACACACGACTTCGAAATCATCCTACGAACTTATTCGATTAATTAAACCACTAAAATAACATCAAAAACAATGAACTAAGCTCCAAAATCTATAGAATTTTCTCAAACTTCATAAACTTCTAAATTCTCCGATTTTGATTCGAAACACGTCGAACCAAGTCCGTTTCTTTCCAAATTTTACTAACTCACATAACACATATTGGACCTGTTCCGGGCTCCAGAACCAATATATGGGCACGGTAACACAGATTTCACATCAAAGTTCATTTTCAAAAGTCTTTCTTATTTTCAGAAAACAAATTTCTTTAAAAAATTCATTTCTCGGACTTGTGACTTCGGAATTCGATTCCGGGCATACGCCCAGGTCCCATATTTTCCTACGGCCCATCCGGGACCGTCAAATCACGGGTCCGGGTCCGTTTACCAAAAATTTTGACCAAAGTCAACTTTATTCTATTAATTATCATAAATTCAACTATTCAACACATTTTCTCATAAAGACTTCCCGGCTACGCGCTCGGGCTGCGCATGCACATCGAGGTGAGATTAACAGAGGCTTTCGGGGCCTCGGAACACAGTTTTTGCTACATTTGCACAAGATGACCTTTTGGGTCATCACAATCTCCACCTCTAAAACAATCGTTCGTCCTCGAACGGAAATAGAAAAGTACCTGAATCAGGGAAAAGGTGGGGATAACGGCTCCACTTATCGGGCTCGGACTCCCAAGTACCTGCTCAATAAGCTGACCTCTTCACTGAACACAAACCGAAGGATAACTCTTCGATCTCAGCTGTGGCACCTACCTGTCTAATATGGCTACCGGCTCCTCCTCATAAGACAAATCCTTGTTCTATTGGACACCACTGAAGTCAAGTACATGAGATGGATCCGCAATATACCTCTGGAGCATTGACACGTGAAATACCGGATGCACGGCTGACAGACTAGGTGGCAAGGAAAGTCTATAGGCCACCCCTCCTACCTTGTCTAGAATCTCAAATGGACCAATGAACCTAGGGCTCAACTTGCCCTTCTTTCCGAATCTCATCATGCCCTTCATGCGTGATACGCGAAGAAATACCTTGTTGCCTATTATAAATGCCAAATCTCGAACTCTGCGATCCGCATAACTCTTCTTCCTGGACTGAGCTGTACGAAGTCTATCCTGAATGATCTTCACCTTCTCCAAGGCATCCTGGACTAACTCAGAACCCAACAATCTAGCCTCTTCCGGCTCAAACCATCCGATTGGAGACCGACACCGTCTACCATACAACGCCTCATATGGAGCCATCTGAATGCTCGACTGATAGCTGTTGTTGTAGGCAAACTCAGCTAAAGGCAAGAACTGGTCCCATGAACCACCAAAGTCAATGACACAAGATCGCAACATATCCTCGAAAATCTGAATAGTACGATCGGACTTCCCATCCATCTGAGGATGAAATGCGGTGCTTAAATCAATCTGTGTGCCCAACTCTCGCTTAAATACTCTCCAGAAATTGGAGGTAAACTGAGTACCTCGGTCTGATATAATGGATATGGGCACACCATGCAGTCTAACAATCTCTCTCATATAGATCCTTTCCAACTTCTCTGCTGAATACATAACTGATACTGGAATGAAGTGCGCTGACTTGGTCAGCCTATCCACAACGACCCATACTGCATTAAATATCCTCTGAGTCCATGGGAGTCCAACTACAAAGTCCATGGTGATACGCTCCCACTTCCACTCGGGAAGCTGAATATGCTGCATCAAACCACTGGGTATCTGGTGCTCGTACTTAACTTGCTGACAGTTCAAGCACCGAGCTACATAAGCTACAATATCCTTATTCACCCTCCGCCACCAATAGTACTGCCGCAAGTCCTGGTACATCTTTGCAGCGCCCGGATGAATAGAATACCATCCACATCAGGTACACAAATCCGACCCTGCATCCTCAAAACTCCCTCAACATCAACCGTAACCTGCTTGGTATCTCCATGCCTGACTCTATCTCTAAAAAAACATAAATGGCGATCATCATACTGCCTGGCCCGAATACGGTCATACAATGAAGAACGGGCCACGGTATGGGCCAAAACACTGCCAGTTTTAGAAACCTCCAACCTCACAAATCAGTTGGCTAAAGCCTGAACATCCAAAGCAAGAGATTGTTCTCTGACTGATAAATAGGCAAGACTACCCATGCTGGATGACTTCCGGCTCAAAGCATCGGCCACCACATTGGCCTTCCCCGGATGATAAAGAATGGTAATATCATAATCCTTCAGCAACTCTAACCATCTCCTCTGCCTCATTTTCAACTCCTTCTATTTGAACAGATACTGTAAACTCTTGTGATTCATGAACACCTCACATGGCACACCATATAAATAATGGCTCCAAATCTTCAATGCATGCACAATAGCTGCTAACTCCAAGTCATGAATTTGATAGATCTTCTCATGAACCTTCAACTGACGAGAAGCATAGGCTATAATCTTGCCATCCTGCATCAACACTGCACCAAGCCCAACCTGTGAAGCATCACAATACACGGTATACGATCCTGAACATCTGGGAAAAACTAACACTGGTGTCGTGGTCAAGGCTGTCTTGAGCTTTTGAAAGATCCCCTCACACTCCTTAGACCACCTGAACTAAGCACTCTTTTGGGTCAACCTGGTCATCAACGCTGCAATAGATGAAAAGCCCTCCACAAACCGGCAATAATAACATGCTAAGCCCAAGAAACTACGGATCTCTGTAGCTGAGGTGGAACTAGGCCAATCTCTGACTGCTGAAATCTTCTTGGGATCCACCTGAACACCCTCTGACGATACCACATGGCCTAGAAATGCAACTGAGCTAAACTAGAACTCACACTTGGAAAATTTTGCATACAACTGACTATCCCTCAAAGTCTGGAGGATGACTCTAAGGTGATGCTCATGCTCTTCTCAGCTGCGAGAGTATTCAATATATCATCAATGAAAACAATCACAAATGAGTCCAAATAAGGCCTGAACACTCGGTGCATCAACTCCATAAATGTAGCGGGGGCATTTGGTCAGCCTAAATGACATCACCAAGAACTCATAATGCCCATAACGAGTGCGAAAGGCTGTCTTAGGGACATTAGACGCCCTATTCCTCAGCTGATGGTAACCAGATCTCAATTCAATCTTGGAAAACACTGAAGCACCCTGAAGTTGGTCAAATAAATCATCAATCCTCGGCAAAGGATACTTGTTCTTAATAGTAACTTTGTTCAATTGTCGGTTTTCAATACACATCCTCATCGAGCCAACTTTCTTCTTGACAAACAATACTGGAGCACCCCAAGGAGAAACACTAGGCCTAATGAAGCCTTTATCCAACAAATCCTGCAATTGATCCTTTAACTCTAGCGGGGCCATACGATACGACGGAGTAGAAATAGGTTGGTTGCCCTGAGCTAACTCAATACAAAAATAAATATCCCTGTGGGGTGGCATACCCGGCAGGTCCGCAGGGAATACCTATGGAAACTCACGAACCATGGGCACAGACTCCAGGGAAGGAACCTCGGTGCTAGAATCACGAACATAGGCCAGATAGGATAAACAACCCTTCTCGACCATGTGCTGAGCCTTCATATAAGAAATAACTCTACTAGAAGAATGACTAGGAGTCCCCCTCCACTCCAAACTAGGCACCCCTGGCAAAGCTAAGGTCACTGTCTTGGCATGACAGTCTGGAATAGCATAATAGGGGGATAACTAATCCATCCCCAATATAACATCAAAGTCAACCATATCAAGAAGCAAAAGATCAACCTGAGTCTCCAGACCACCAATGACCACTAAGCAAGCACGGTATACTCGATCTACCACTATAGAATCACCCACCGGTGTAGACATATCCACAACAGTACCCAAGGAATCACGGGGCATACTCAAATAAGGGGATAAATATGAAGACACATAGGAGAATGTAGAACCAGGATCAAATAACACCGAAGCTTCTCGGCGACAAACTGAAACCGTACCTGTAATAACTGCATCAAAGCCTCAGCATCAGGCTTTGATGAGGAAAAGCATAGTACTGGGGCTGAGCCCCTCCAACCTGATATTCTCTAGGCTGACCTACTACGGCCTGACCTCTACCTCTCGTGGCATATCCTCCACCTTTATGAGTCTGACCTCTACCTCTAGCGCCCCGACCGCCACCCCTAGCTGGCTGAGGGGGTCAGGGTGTGCCTGATGCGGGAACTATGGCACGGGAACCCTGATAATGAGACCACCATAACCACGAGGACAAAACCTGGAAATATGCCCCAAACCACTACAAGTATAACAAGGCCTCTGCTGATGTGGTTGCTGACTCTGGAACTGGCCCTGTCGACCCTGATAACCACCTTGGAAACTCTGAAGCGGCAATGCATTGATAGGTGCTGGTGGTGCACCAATAGGAGTCGGCGGTGCACTGTGAGCTACCTGAAGTGCCGACTGATAGGGCCTGGGAGGATGACCTCTGCCTGAAGAATCCCTGCCCCCGGAAGAGGCTCCACTAAAACGACCGAAGTGACGGGGCCTCTTATCACCCCCTTGACCACCACCCTGTGTCATAATCATCTCAATCCTCCTGGTCACATTGGCCGTATCCTGAAACGAAATATATATACCTGACTCCTTGGCCATCTGAAGCTTGATGGGCTGCCAAACCCTCAATAACCTCCTCACTCTCTAACGATTAGTGGGGAGTATCATAATATCATGCCGAGCTAGAGTGATGAACCGGGTCTCGTACTGAGTGACAAACATAGATCCCTACTGGAGGCGCTCAAACTGCCTCCGAAGATCCTCCCTCTGAGTAACTGGAAGGAACTTCCCCACGAATAACTCGGAGAACTGAGCCCAAGTCAATGGTGCAGACCCAGCTGGCCTGGTCAAGGAATAGTCTCTCCACCAAGTCTTGGCGGAACCCGAAAGACGAAAGGTAGCAAAATCAACTCCATTGGACTCTACTATGCCCATGTTCCGAAGAACCTCATGACAGTTGTCCAAATAACCCTAGGGATCCTCCGATGGTGATCCAGTAAATGTAGTAGTGAAAAATTTGGTGAATCTATCCAATCTTCATAAAGCATCTGTTGACATAGCTGCTCCCTCAACAGCCGGGGCCACAATGCCCGGCTGAGCTACTCCGGCCGTCTGAGGTGTCGGAGTCTAGAACTGAGGAGCTAGCTGCTCTAGTGTGCGAGTAGCAGGAGTTTGGGTCCCTCCCCCAGCCGGAGAGACGGCTGGTGCAGTAGGAAGAAGACTGGCCTGAGCCACACTCTCCATGAGTCCCACTAAGCGGACTAGAGCGTCCTGAAGCACCGGGGGTGGAAATGAACCCCTCTGGGACCTGAGTTGGTCAAACTGGAACTGTCTGAGTAGGAACTTCACCGACAAAGTCTACCTGTGGGTCCTTTACTAGGGCTGCTGCTCTGGGCTGAGCCCTGCCCCTACCTCGGCCTCTAATATGGCCTCGGCCCCTCGTAGGAGCTGCAACAGGAGAATCGGGCTGCTGATCGATAGATGAGGAAGCACGCGTTCTTGCCATTTGCGAGAGAATAGAATCGAAACTCAATTAGCATTTAGAATTCAAATCGCACGACAAAAAAGAAGAAAAGTGAAGTTATTCCTAACTTTGCAGCCTCTGGGGATAAGTACAGACGTCTCCGTACCAATCCCTCAGACTCTACCAAGTTTGTCCGTGAGTTGTGAGACCTAAGCAACCTAGTGCTCTGATACCAACTTGTCACGATCCGAAATCCTACCTCCAGGTTCTGATGGCGCCTAACATTGCACCCGCTAGGCAAGCCAACATATTAACTGTATTGATTTATTAACAAGTGAAAATAACAAACACTGACTACATAATTGAAACAAAAAGCGGAAGCATTAACATAATTCTAAACAACGATAGCTAATAACGGAGAAATCCCTTTAAGTACAACCCAGAAGTGGAGTCACAACCTCACGAACTAGTCTAAGATTTGACTAAAATAAAAGTTTGAAAATAAACTGATGTATCTGTCTGGAAAACACATAAAAGACAGGATGAAAGATGGACTGGGACGCTGATATCCACGAACGCCATGCGAAACTACCTCGGTGTCGTCTGGGATGGACTGAAGGACACTCTCACTAGCGATGTCCACTCGTCTGGCTGCGTAATCTGCACAACATAAAGAAGTGCAGGTGTAGCATCAGTACAACCAACCCCATGTACTGAATAAGTGCCGATCCTAACCTCGGCGAAGTAGTGACGAGGCTAGGACACGACAACAACTTGTACCTGTGCAGTTCAATACTATAGCAAAAAATAAACAAGAATACAATTACAGGGAAGAACATGCTGGGGATAAGAAATAGCAAATACTGAAATGACGGAAATGAAACAACAGTTTAAAACATCCGAAAATAATAACGGAGATTAACAACACGAATTTAACAACAAAAAGAAATGACACGGCATGTTCTCTAGTGCATAACAATATTAAATATGGCACGGAATGTCCCCTCGTGCATAAACAACATAAACATGGTACGCAATGTCCCCTCGTGCATAAAACATCACAATCACGGCACAGAATGTCCCCTCGTGCATATATATATCATCAACACGGCACAGAATGTCCCCTCGAGCATAATAATCATAAACACGGCACAGAATGTTCCTTCGTGCATAATAATCATAAACACGACACGGAATGTCCCCTCGTGCATAAATAACAATCAATCGGCACGTAATGTTCCTTCGTGCATAAATATAATCGATCGGCACGGAATGTTCCTTCGTGCATAAATGATAATCAATCGGCGCGGAATGTTCCCTCGTGCATGATGAGTGTAAAAGAAACAATTGATATGAAAGCTTAACAATACAACATTTAAAATTTTAAGAAATAATCAACAAAATTCTACTGTCCCGGCAAGGGAATCAGCTATAACCAATCTCACTCAGAGGTATAATGTCAACAGTAAAAATCCACGACCTAACACATAATCAATAATTTTTCTACGTCATGAAATAACCTCAAAGTACCACTTTCAAGGTTCCCAATAATTCACAACACAGAGAATATCAAAGAACATTAAACAACTCACCAAAATCGACTCACGGGCATGCTTGACCACAACATATAGGTACCCGTCACCTCACCTATACATTGGACATGAATTACACATAGAAAATAGGACTCTATACCTATTCCCTCAAGCTAAGGTTAGGCCAAACACTTACCTCGGCTCCAAAAATGCAAGTCAAGCCTCAACCACGGCCTTTCCTCTTGAATCCAACTCCGAAACGATAATATCTAGACATAATTGGCTTAATAACATCAATAATCATTCAATAACTCAATCCCAAAGCCTAAATATACATTTTCCATAATTCTTCCAAAAATACCAAAATTCGACCCCGGGCCCGCTTAGTCCAAACTCGAGGTTCACACCAAAACCCGATCACCCATTCCCCCATGAATTTAAATATATAATTTGTTTTGAAATTCAGCCCCAAAATGAGGTCGAAATCCAAAAAATTTCAAAAGCCCTAACTCTATCGAAAACTCCTAATTCTAACCTTGATTTCACGTTTTTAGGCCTAGATTCTAATGATTGATGAAGGAAAATGGAAGAAACCAGAGTTAAGATCACTTACCTAAGTGGTTATGGAGGAAGAGTAGCTTGGAACTCGGCTATGGGGCTTGGAGAAGAAGGAGAGGGTTAAAATATGAAGAATCCCGAAATGAAATTCTGTTTTTAAGACATTAAATTCACTGGGCGAATTTACTCTACTCGATCGCGGAATGGGAGTTGCGATCGCGGGGAGTACTAGGTTTTAGACTTACGCTATCGCGAACAAGGGACTGCGATCGCGGGAGTACTGGGCACTGACCATCGCGCTCGCGACCAAGCGATCGCGTTCGCGTAGAGCAACACGCTGCCCTGCCCCCGAATCCCTTTAACGATATGCGATCGCGTGAGGCCCCTTGCCATCGCGTAGAGCACCACCCCCAGGCTCTGCGATCGCATCCAAGGCCCGACGTTCGCGTAGGGTAATTTTCCAACCCCCATCCATATGCACATCGCGATCGCGTGAATCACACTACGATCGCGGAGAACGAATCACAGAACACATAACAACCCAAAAACACCAAAAATTTCCTATGTTTAGCACCCCGACACCTACCCAGAACACACCCGAGCCCTCGGGGCTCAAAACCAAATATACACACGACTTAGAAATCATCCTACGAACTAATTCGAGTAATTAAACCACTAAAATAACATAAAAAACAATGAATTAACCTCCAAAATCTATAGAATTTTCTCAAACTTCATAAACTTCTAAATTCTCCGATTTTGATCCGAAACACGTCAAACCAAGTCCGTTTCTTTCCAAATTTTACAGATAACTCACATAACACATATTGAACCTGTTCTAGGCTCCGGAACCAATATACGGGCTCGGTAACATAGAGTTCACATAAATTTCATTTTCAAAAGTCTTTCTTATTTTCGGAAAACAATTTTCTTTAAAAAATTCATATCTCGGACTTGGGAGCTCGGAATTCGATACCGGGCATACGCTCAAATCCATATTTTCCTACGGACCCTCCAGGACCGTCAAATCACCAGGTCTGGGTCGTTTACCAAAAATATTGACCAAAGTCAACTTTATTCCATTAATTATCATAAATTCAACTGTTCAACACATTTCCACATAAAGACTTCCCGGATACGCACTCGGGTTGTGCATGCACATCGAGGTGAGATTAACTGAGGCTTTTGGGGTCTCGAAACACAGTTTTTTCTACATTTACACAAGATGACCTTTTGGGTCATTACACTAGCCTGGTAGCTGAGTTCACAAATGCAGACTCTTTCTCGCAAATGCGGTTACGCATGTGCGATTTCTTGTCCGCAGATGCGGAAGTCCTGGTAGAACAATTAAGTCGAGGGTTTGTCCATTTTCTTCATATTTGGAGTTTTAGACTTCGGTTTTGGAAGCTTCTTTGGGGGTTTTTCAAGAAAATCGATTGGGTAAGTATTTTTCACCTAGAATTTAATATATTCCATGATTTTATATTCATTTTTATCATTTAATTTGTGTTTTGAGTTGAGGAAAAGGTTGGTTTTTGAAGAAAGTTTTGAAAATGAAAAATCACGATTTGAGGGACGAAATGGTATCGGAATTTGATAATTTTAGTATGGTTGAAATCGTAACGAAATGCGTACTCGGGTTTTGTAAAATTTGTCGAGTTCCGAGGTGCTGGCCCCGGGGTCGACTTTTGGGATCGATTTCTAGATTTTTGTAAAGATTGAGACTTTATGATCCGGAATAGTTTATTATAAGTTTTATTTGTGCTTTGAAGTTTTTTTGGTTAGATTTGAGCCGTCCAGAGTTCTTTTCACTCTAGAAGTCCATTTTAGAGTATTGGTTTGTCTTCTTTGAGGTAAGTATCTGGCCTAACTTTGTGTGGGGGAACTACCCCTTAGGATTTGAGTCTTGTATGTTGATTGTAGTCCGTGTACATGAGGTGACGAGTACGTGCTCAGACTTATGTTGTGTAAATTGGCCTTTTCCCAGGTTCTTGTATTCATTGAATATGTAGTTTTACTTGTATGATTACGTCCCTTAATTACTAGCTTCACCTTTACCTGCTTAATTAGAATTAATTGCTTCATGACCCACTCTTATAGATATTTGATTCATATATGCCTTTATTGAGACTGTTATCTCTTCCATTGCCATGTTACCTTCCCCCAAATTTTTATCCCTATTTGAAGTTGTAGTTATCCCTTTTTGTAAATGTTCTGCCTTAATTGAGGTTATGGTGATCTTCTCGCTACCTACTTTGGTTGAATTGATTGTATCCCTCCCATAATTGTCCAACCTTAAAAGAAGCTTAGAGGTTTTATGCCTTAGTGGGCCTACCTTTATTTGGAATTTATTGGACTCGTGTTAATTTCTTGTTGTTGAACCGTACATTGTGGAACTATTGTTACATGGTATTTTCTTACTTGTTGAGCTGTTTTTATTATGCGTCGTATTCCTTATTGTTGTTATTCCTTGTGAACTAGTTTTACCTTTTCTTGAGATGGAAGGTTCTTGAGTTTATTTATTTATCATACTTTATATTATTGTCATTGTTGTTGTTGTACTTGTTGTGGTGATGAATGAGGTTTCTGTCGTGCAGTTGTGGTTATTATGATGCATGAGGTTTCTTCCATGCGGTGGCTAATATGGGGATTTGCACGAGGTTTCTGCCGTGTTGTAGTTGCTATTGATATTGCACATGCGTCGTGACAAGGCCGGATATATATATATATATATATGTGTGTGGGTTGCGCATGTGGCGAGACAAGGTGGGAACATGTTTATGCACGTGTGGCGAGACAGGGCGGGCATTTACTATTGCATACGTGGAGAGACAAGGTGGGCTGTGTTTGGGATTGATTTGTGATGATTTGTGTTTGCTTGGGGGCATTCTTGTTGTTGATATTATGTAGTGGTATACTTACCTGTGTGAGCTTATTCTTGTGAAAGTTGTGAGAAAACATTCTTCGTGTTGTATGTTCCTTTTCTTATGCTTACTAGCTAGTTGAACTATGTTAGGACACTTGCACAAGCATACAAGCAATTAAGCACTCTTATCGGATTTAGGGGCTTCCTTTTTATTGTTAAGTATAGATACCCTTGTTGTACTTGCCTTTTATGTGAGAGTGGTTCTATTTGGCACGTGAGTCGTTAGTGCGATTATAGGGTGAAATGAGGGCACAAGATGCCAAATGTTAGGGTTCAAATATTGGGACCCGTGAGTGTGAATAGTCTGAGGTTTGGTACCTCGTGGAGTTTTTTAACTAAAACCTAATGTGAAAACGATCGTTGTTGTTGAGTTATTACTTGTCTTTCCTGTATCTGTGATCTCGGATTTTGGATTTGTTTCCGTTCATCCTCATGTGTCATTTTTGGGCATTTCACTGGTATTTATTGTCTTCGTTTCTTATTGCAATTACCTTATTGTTAGACACATCGCGATGTCTTTATGCAGATATCATACGATGTTGTTTCCATACTTATACTTGTTCAAGTTATATAGTCCAGTAGGTGTCTTGACTGTTTCTCGTCACTACTCCACTGAGGTTAGTCTTGATACTTGTTGGGTACCGCTGTGGTGTACTCATACTACACTTCTGCACATCTTTTTGCATATCCAAGTATTTCTTAGCCGGTGGATCATTACCTAGCAGCGCAAATTGCTGCCATGGAGACTCAAGGTAAAACTTCTGCAACATTCGCAGGCTTCAGAATCACCATAATATTTTGCTCATCACTGTCTTTGCTTATTCCAGAACAATTGTATTTTGAAGTTGTAGTAAACTCTATATAACTTATGGCTTGTACTACCGACTTTGGGAAAATTGTAAACTGTATAGAGAATTTCATTTCAAAAATTATTAGATGTTACTTTATTACTGTTGTTATTCCGTAAATGTTAGGCTTACCTAGTCCTTAAGACTAGGTGCCATCACGATACCCAACGAAGGGAAAATTGGGTCGTGACAAGTTCGTATCAGAGTTCTAGGTTCATAGGTGCTATGAGTCATAAGCGAGTTTAGTAGTCTTGCGGATCTGTATGGAGACGTCTATAATTATCTTCGAGAGGCTATGAAACTATTAGGACAATTTCACTTCCTTCATTCCTATCGTGCGAGTTCATTGATCTCGAAGTTCAAAAATTTATCATTCCAGTCTCTCACAGATGGTGAGGACACGAGCGACATGTCCTGATGACGTTAACCCCAGAGCAGATGTCGTTAGGGCCAGAGGTACAGGCAGATGAGGAGCACGTGCCGCAGCTAGGGCACCCACCAGTGCAGCAGTTGAGGAGCCGCCAGTAGTTCCAGTTGGGGGCAGGTACCGGAGGCGCCTGCTGTTATCCCCAGACTTCATGAGACCTTAGCACAATTCCTGAGTATCTTTGGTACATTGATTCAGGCGGGATTGATCCCGGGTGCACCGACTACTTCACAAACAAAGGGAGGAGCACAGACTTCCGCCGCTCAGACAGGGGAGCGGCTTATCAGTGGTGGCGGGCGTATGAGTTGGGTAGTCTAGCTGAGTCAGCTTCACTCATATGGGTTCAGTTTTCAGAGATATTCCTAAGAGAGTTTGTACCTTTACCTTCGAGATGCATGGCACGCGGAGTTTGAGCAGATGCGCCAATGCACTATGTCAGTATAAGAGTATGTCGTCAGATTCTGTGAGTTGGATGACATACACCTACTTTGGTCGCTATAGTTAGAGAGAGTGTCCATAGATTCGTTGAGGGGCTCAGGCATGATATTCGGTTCAACATGGCTCGGGAGTTAGAGTCGGATGTTTCATTTCAGCAGGTGGTAGGGATCTCCCCCAAGTTGAGGGCATGTGGGATCAGGAGAGAGATGACAGAGGGGGCTATGAGAGAGAGGACAGGCGAGGCCAGGAGGGAGAGGACAAGGAGGCCAGGAGGCCTCGTAGGTCGGAGAGATCTACTGGTCCTTATTTTGGAGGTGGGGTACGACATGGTAGGGGCTTTTTGGGTCAGCCAGTTCAGTTTGCACTTCTGGCTTCGCATATGTTTCAGGTGCTCATGGGTCTTAGAGTACACGTACTACACAGTTTCAGCAGCCACGTCAGCAGAGAGGTTTCTTTGCGTGTGGAGATACAAGCTACATGGTGAGAGATTGTCCCAGACTTCAGGCAAATGTGTCACAAAGGGGTATTTAGGAGAGTAGGGGGCGCTCGATAGGGGAAGGCCCGACCCATTGATGTGTTTCATATAGTAGGCTGGAGGCCGTTGTGCCAGATGATGACCTACAAGTATTTTTATGATTTGTTACAGAGGACCCCGTTCGTATTTCATTTTGGTTCTGCTTATCAGGACGAGTTCCCTTGTTTGTTGTTTCATTTATGGGTGAGTTTCATGATTCGCACTTTGTTTACGTGTTTTCCCCTGTTGGGAGATTCTATAAGTGGTAGCCGTGTCTATCATTGTTTTTATCCATCATTGAGAGTGGTGATATTAGAAGTGAGTCCCTATTGTTCATTATGGTAGTTTGGTGTGATTCCTGAGTAATCTTGGGTACGGTTTGTGATTTGGTACTCTAACGGGGTGAGAGTTCAGTAAGTGTTGTGATTTTATTGGCAGAACTGGGTTAGTGGAAGATTTTGATTAGTATAATGTATATTGACCTGTGATTTAGAGTTGAGGGTGGGACTCTCGCGATTTCATGAGATTTGATATCTTTGAGTCAGGGTGCGTGCCGCGGTGGAGAGTTATACCACGATGAGATCCTTATTGGTTTTCATGTACTTTATTTTCTAATTTTTAAAAAAGATTGATTCATAGTATGGTACTGATCGAGAGTTGTGCCTGTCGGGCTAGTTTGATATTTCTCTTATGTGTTTCTATTTATATATTCAATCATTTTTGTTCTATGCTTCTTGAGTTTTAGGTTGCGGGGTGTGTGCCTGATGGTGTTAGTTGTGACTTGTTGATTCAGGTGCATAGTTATGAGGTCATCGTGATTCTTGCATCGTCGTCAGTGCTATTGATACCCAATTTTTATCAAATTATTTTTTAATTTTTATATACACATCCAAGACCGCTCTTTATAATAACTGGTATTTTTCGGAGATCTCTTCCTATTTTAAATCCTTTCCCAATTTATTCAGTATTTATATTCAATAACTGTTCATAAATGGTATTGTAAAGAATTTCAAAATATTTCCCAGTCAATATATATCATTTTTATCCTATTGGGATTTAATTATTTCACAAATTAGCCAATTTGGCATTGTTTGACCATAATTACAATAACTTTGCCACTATGGCCTAATTGTACATTTTTACCACTTAAATCAATAATTATTTTATTTTTATATTTTTTCGTACTCATTAATTACCTTAATTTCATTTATCTAGCATCAATTTCATTTTATATGATTACTAGCTATTTTATTTAATTACTTATCTATTTCAGTGGGTATTTAACTAATAGCCATTTTTTAATTTCGATTCTAGCCTAATTCTAACCCAACCCATCAGATTTCTTAATAACCCAATCCCATACCCAGCCCAAATCAAATCCATACTCGGCCCAACCCCTGATCTATCTGAGTTGTTGATCAAATTAGATCAACGGACCAAATCCCACCTGCCATAATTAAACCCTAGAGACTACATCCTCCGACCCCTCATTTCCAAACCTCTCATTCTCTCTCTATCTCTTTGGTTCTCTCTGGTTCTCTCTAGAACCTTCCCTTATCTCTCCACCTCCAATGGAGTCTGTTGGTCTTCTCCGGCAAGTTCCCTCGTCGGAAACTGTGATCTTTCACTGTCTCTTGGTTATTGCTTCACTCTACACCGGTCCAAGGCACCCTAAGTCCCTCAGGCGAGCCTGGAGTGGTTCAGCTCCTACCTGTGGTCTCTCATGCCATCTTCCGGCTTCCTCCGGCATTTGAGTGAGAGCCATGGCTTTTCCGGCTAATGATGGCAACATCTTCAAGGTTTTCCTTGTTTTTCAACTCTCTGAAACCCAAACCCCCTGTATTTTTCGATTTTCTTTTAGATATGACTTAGATCTGTGTATATTATGGGCTCTTTATTATTTTCCTTAAAGGTTTTCTGATTTTCTCTAAAATAATGATTCATCTTCAACTAGGGTTTCTTAACCCCTTTCAAAAACGCTTTCTCTTCTGATTTTTTGGTACTAACCTATGATTCTCAATATATTTTTGAATATTTGATTAAGCATTCTCTCTTTACTTGAGTTATTCTGTTAAAAATCCCATTTTTAGGGTTCTGAGTTCGTCTTGGTTGATGTGTTTAGTTGATCTGTGTGTTTCTCATAAACATTCTACGATTCTATGATTTTTACTTATGTTTGCTTGATTAGGGTTTTTGTGTTCGACTATTCCTAACTATATCATGCTCTATGCAAAATCCTAACTCATATCTGGTACTGTTCCTCCTCATGGTCCCGATTTTAGCTTATTAACTGCTTATTCTCATGGTGAAATGATAAATCAGTGTTATCTTCTCTATTTTCCTTAGAACTATGATGTTTTCCTTAAAGCTATGATTCTGTGTATTTTTCCTTAGAACTCCTTACTGATCTTGCATATCTGTGTGACACTTGCCTTATTTGATAACTGATTCCCTGTTGTTACTAATTTTCAGAATTATTTTCTACCTTCTTTTATGTATAAGTATGTTGTTAATTAATTATACACTTTCCTTAATTAATATATCATGTACCTAGCCTTAATCACATGCCATATTTTTTACTACTCTTTGTGCGATTAAAATCAGTTTTTCAAATGAGTTCTCTTTCCTTCTTTACTACTATGGTATCCGTTTGAACTATGACTCCTTAAATTGTGGGGAGTACTGGTATTGATTGGATCCTAATTGTGTCTATTTCCATAATTATTCACTTTACTTGATTCCTTTCCTTTTGTTGCCACTACTTGTTACCGTTTGGGTTTGATTACTTAACTAAAGGAAGTCCGTATGCTAAATTAACTCTAATTGATGATTATTTCTATAATTACTACTGAACTGTTATTTTTAGCTTATTCCTTTCCCTGCTTTTCAAAAACTATATATACTCTATTCATACACACAGACACACGAACAAACATGTTCAAAAATCTCTCTCAAATTCAAAAGACTTTCTGCTCTTCTTTCTGTGCTAATTACCACTACTCTGGGTTAGCCGGCTGCAATCCAAGGCTAGCTATTATACATTCTCTTACTTTCCTGTTTGTGTTATTGCTTTCTTCACTTCGCTGGTATGTCTTAATTTATATTTCAATCTTCAAACCAACATGTTTCCTTACTATTGTGGTTCAACATGCTTCTAACCTGCTTATTTGTTTTTTTTCCAGTATATATCTAGGATCCTAAAGTCCCCTCTGCATGTTTAAATTAGGATTCATCTATTTCTGTACACTTAGCACCTATTTCTTACATGTCTATGACTGGTACATTAGTTTAACCATGGCCTTAGGTGTTAATCTGATCTAGCACTATACCCCTAATCCTCTGGACCCTTAGAAGTTCTTGATTGCATGTCTGTATGCTTATTTGCCTATTGTATGTGTGCCATTACATGCTATGTATTTTTCCCTAAACCCCATTACCCCTGTTTGTGGTTGTTGGATCATCCTTGGTCCTTGTGTGATGTTAAATTGTCATTTTCCTCTTAACAAAAAGCTGTTGTCTCACTTAATCTTTCTCAAACTGTTCCTTACTTAAATCCTTTTAAACAAAAAAGCACTCTCACATAGAAGTCTAAGTTCAGCCCCTTCGTGTGAGCACTGATTTGGGGACCCTTTGAGTACCCTTTGAACTCTGACACACAAGGCTAGGCATTTCCACACTGCACATGTTTAACTATATCTGGGTGTGAGCACTGCCCGGGAGCCCTTGAGGTCCTTAGGGAACTCTGACACATCCGGATTATGAAAAGGCTATGCAATACCATAAGGCAGTGAGTTTGGAAGATCTTGGCCTAATTGAAGGCTCCCTATAGAAGTAACTTCTTATTTTCCTTTAAGCTATGTAATTCATAATTCCCTGTCCTGTAATAATCTGTAAACAACTCAGGGGGATGGATAATGAAAAGGGAGGGGTAGCTACGTATGCATTAGTTATCAAAGGGATAGAAATTATGCTATTAGACTTTATTTTCTATCTGTGCAATAGAGATCATGTTTTAGGCCCATGTGTTAAAAACCATGTTGTTTGATTTTATCTCCTATCTGTGCAATAGAGATCATGTTTAGGCTCATGTGTTAAAATTCATGCATTCTAAATCATGTTCATTAGGTCTCATGCCTACTGTTTCAGCATGTTCATGTTACTTAGAAACTCCTGCTAATGAATGGTATCTTCTACTGTCATGTTCCACACTGCCATGTATGCTTAGAAATCTTGTCTTAGGCTAAACAACATAAAAAATAAATATTCATCTTTTGAAATCATGATTACTGAGCATTTAGAAGCTTAGTAATTCTGCATACACATCATTCTGCATCTCTATCTGTGCATTCGATATCATGTCATAGGGCCCTAATCACTCAAGTACATTTAGTCTAAAAGGTATAATAACCTCACTCAGTTTTTCTCTAAAAATAACTGGTAATGCCTCTGTGTTCTGAATAACCTAGAACAACATGTTTAAGTTATAGTTGCAATTGTTCCTTTAAATAATTCTGCAAATATACATTGCCGTCGCCTAAGCAAGCCTTAGGTAACTAAACCCTTTTAGAAATTAGAAATCTATCTTTCTTGTGTGTGCTGCTTAGCGCTAATAGGTCTTTCTTTTAGAAAAAAGTAGGCAAACTGCTTAAGAGCATGTTTTCCTTGAGTGACAAAACAAGTCTTCCTGTCTGTTTATCCTCTGAATTCACCTAGATACCATGTATTAGGATCCTAATTAACAATATTGCCCTTATATGTGTTTGAGTCGTGCTAATTATATGCATTCTCTACGGAGGAAAATCTGAGCCTCCTATATGCTCCTATGTGTTTCCCACTGACTGCAGTCTTATATGTTCCTTGCTTGTCGCCTTAGAATCTTAGCCCTTTAAACCTGAGGGTCTTCCTAGTACCTACCTTTTAGGATATAAGTCCTAACTTCCTCCAGGACTGATAGGATGGGACGGGTAATAGCACGCAATAGAATTCGTGACCAACACGCGCTTTAATCACCTTTACGGGGTGGGAAGGGTAGACTATGGATATGATGATCGGTGCACTAACACCACGTGTAGCCCCTCTTCGAGGAGTGATTACCGGGTATTGCATTGATGTGATCCATATTATTATAAACCTAGGGCATCTTTTATATGCTTAGCTCGTAATCTTTTTCCAAAGTCTAACCTCCTTTACTATATTTTCAAACATCTGCATGTTTAAGACTTAAATCCCCTCTTATTTGAGACTTTACTTGTTATTTGCTATCTGTACAAATTCACGAAACCATTCGGCCGGGAACCACACATGTGGATCCTGAGGGGTGCCTAACACCTTCTCTTTAGGATAATTTCAAGCCCTTACCCAAGTCTCTGGTTAGCAACATATTATAATTGAATCCCTTAGGTGCCCTAACGCACAGTTAAAATCGTTAGGTGGAGACTCTTTAAATATGCAAACTCCCTTTCCCAAAAGGAATGAGTTGTCCCAACCAATGTCATAAACCCGATCTCCGCGAGGAAAAGGGGGCGCGACAGCATGGCGACTCAGCTAGGGATTATAGGCTTTTACCATTTCGAATTGTTTCGTGAATTTATGACTTTATTTTAAACACTTGCATCCTTTCCCATTCCCGTTGCATGTAATTAATTGTTTACTTCGAGTATTTATTTCCAAACGTAACTGACATGTCTCTTTGTTTCCTTTTTGTCACTGCTTTAAATCATTATTACCATTTTTTTACCGCTTTCTTTAACGTGCAAAATACGTGACAACTTTTTTTAATACTTATTGCATAAATCATGCTCAACCTTCATACTCCACTCGTGCCAAACAAAATACTATAGCAACGCTTGATGAGTGGTTGCACCCTTCCTATATTATCACCCCCTAAATTCGGAAAGGCTTATTAGCGGTAAAACTAGTCGATCAGCGGTGCAGTCGACGGTTCAATGCCTTTCCCCTTTGAGTTGTCCGCTCAAGGGTACTAGTCTAAAACACCATATAAACCTTACTCTGTTGAACTGTTGCATGCATCATGGTCAAACCTAGTCAAAGCTAAAGTGTTGTCCGCACGATAGCTTTTAAGATAGCTTTATCCAAAAGTCCTGAAACCCGGACTCCCTCACGTTCTGTGCATTTATTTGGAGAACTAAATGCTTCCTGCTAATTATTGACATTAAATAGTCGAGTCCGATAGGGGTAACGACCTAACCTATTTGTTTTGCAGAATAAAAATGAGGCACGAAGTCCCGAGATTCGGGATAGTCTCCAACATCCACCCAAAATTGCTGAGTTGGTGGGAGGATCTACACTCTAGCGACAAAGCTATCGTCAGGAAAAACTTGGGTAATCTACCATCTCTTCCGAAAATCCAGCCTAACAAAATAATAGTAGAGGCTGCTACCCTGTTCTGGGATCGCGAAAGATCTGTGTTCTGCTTTGGGAACATCAAAATGGCACCATTGATAGAAGAGATAGGAGGGTTGGCTAACCTAGTATGGGAAACTCCGGGGTTGCTGATGCCTGAGAACCGCACAGGAAGAAGTTTCCTCAAAATGATTGGTCTGAAAAAGGACGCGGAATTGGTATGTCTGCAGGATTCGTACATTCCTTTTGATTACCTATACGAACGGTATGGCTACAGCAAATCATACCATACCTACCATGACAAGTTTCCAATCACCTCTCTGGGACACGTCCATCGTCGAGTGTTCGTGTTTATGGTTTGCTTTTTGGGATTGATCGTGTTCCTGATGAAGAAAGCAAGGATCCATACCAGGCTAGCCATGGTAACTAAGACCGTAATGAAAGGTTAAATGGGCAATATTTCAGCATTGTGGCCATGATCGTTGCAGATATGTACCGGGCTTTAGAAAAATGTCAACAAGGAGCAAAGCATTTCGAAGGTTGCAATCTGTTACTCCAACTCTGGCTTGTAGAACATCTCCAAAAAGGGGAATATCGACAGGACATCCACCAACGAATGTGGGATGACCACATCGCTTTCCATCACCCAAAGCGAATGAACTATATCCCTGACATGTTCGCTCAACCTGAGGACGCCAAATGATGGGTTGAGCTCTTTGATAACCTGACCGAAGAACAGGTTCCATGGATGTTCGAATGGTTTCCAACGGATGAGTTCATCATTCGATCCCGAGACACATTATTTCTGGTACTGATTGGTCTAAGGGGACATACCCTTACGTCCCTCTTTGAGTTATGAGGCAGGAAGGAAGGAAACAAGTCATCCCTAGGGTCGAGAAGATGAGCCATATCCGAGCCGACTTTCAAAATAATGAGAGTCCTCACAAGTGCGTAGCTCAGCATCTATGGCACTGCAAGGTTATACTTGAGAAAGACACCATCGAGCCGGGCAGGTATCTCGCCAGTTATAACCCTTTCTATTTGGGTTGGTTAGAAGAAAATCTGGGTAGTCAGAGTAAGCCAGGGTACCTCCGAGGTCACAAAGTTGTAGATGAAAGGGCTGAAGCACAAGTCATGTTCAACCAGTTGCGTAAAAGGATCCGGGAAAATGAGGATGATCACCACAAGATACATGCTTCCAACAAAAGACTGATCGAGGAATGGAAGGACATGGCTATTAGCGCCAACAAAAGGCTGGGATATTTGGAACGAGGTATAATCGATTTGGAAGAAAAGTTCATCAAAAGAGTTGAAGATTGTCAAAAGGTTGAGGGAGCTGCAGGGGGATATTTAGCCAGAACTTATCTGATGCTGGGACTTCACGAGCTGGGAAAGCTGTTAGAAGAAAGTAGGAATGTCAAATCTGGGGAAGGTCCTTCTGGGACCAAGTAGATAGGAATGTCTTTATTTTTCTAACAATGTAATAAGGCCAATGGCCATTAGTGATTTTTATTCTTCGTCTTTCATTTTGGGATTTGTCTATTTTATTATCAATAAAATGAGGCATTTAGAATTTTAAGTTCTCCAAATAAATTTGTTGCTAGGCCTACCTCGGGCACAAAGAGGTCCCCAACTTAGGACACGCTTTCATTTTCGCATTATGTGTTTAAATACTGCAATACTCTTTTCATATTCCTCACTGACTTGGTTACCTTTTTTTTATTTTTTTCTTAGTCCCCTCCCTAAAGGTTAGTTCGTGCATTTTGGCATCATCAGCCTATCGTACCAGATCCAAGGGCCCTCCACCTACTCCTCCCACTAGTCCTCCTAAGGGAAAAGACAAAGGAAAAAGTAAGATGGAAGAGTCCAGCGGCATCAGAAAGGAGAATGTGATTGAACGGATAAAGGCCAATGATGGCCGAGGTATTCAGGTCCTGCATGAGAACATTTCGCCACTTGAACAAAAATTGCTGAAGTTTCAGGAAAAACTCGATCAAGTACAGAATCTGGACAACTTTTCATTTTCCCTCAATGTCCCTGACGTCAACCTTCCAAATGCTCAAAACCCCGCACCTCCACAAAATATCCCAAGACAGCAAAATCATCCCACCACTCCCCCAAAGAACCAAATTCTCCCGACACAGTACAATACTTGCCACACCGCAAATAACACCCTGTTGCTCATCCCAGAACCTCAAAACCCCACAAAAGACCATTTCCACACCTATAACAATCCCATCTGTGTGGAGACCATGACACATTCCACTCCGCCTATCCCACAGGCATCCGAGTCTGACGAAAAAGATTTACCTATCAGGAACCTAGCCGAGGAGCTTAAGAAACTGACCAGCCGAGTTTAGGGTGTTGAAGGGACCAAAGGGATGAAGGGTTGAATTATGAAGACCTTTGTATCCAACCTGATGTCGAACTGCCCGAGGGATACAAACCTCAAAAGTTCGAAATGTTTGATGGTACTGGTGATCCGAGAGTCCATTTGAGGACTTATTGCGACAAATTGGTCGGCGTGGGAAAGAATGAAAGAATTCGCATGAAGTTGTTCATGAGGAGTTTTAAGGGAGATACAGTGTCTTGGTACATCAGCCAAGACCCCAAGAAATTGTCAAACTGGGTAAGCATGGCGTCTAATTTCATGGACAGGTTTAGATTCAACACAGAGAACGCACCAGACGTGTTCTACATTCAAAATTTGAAAAAGAAGCCTACAGAAACCTTTCGCGAGTATGCTACTCGCTGGAGGTCCGAAGCCACTAAAGTCAGACCTGCTCTAGAGGAAGAACAGATGATCTTTGTCCGGGCCCAGGACCCGCAGTATTATGAACGGTTAATGATGGTTGAGGGCCAAAAGTTCTCTGACATCATCAAATTAGGTGAGCGGATTGAAGAAGGTATTAAAAGCGGTATGGTTACAAATTTTGAAGCCTTGCAAGCCACTAACAAGGCTCTACAGTCCGGTGGTGTGTCTAAGAAGAGAGATGTGGGAGCCTTAATGGTTGCACAAAGAACCAATTCCCCACTCAAGTACCAAACCTATCCCACACCTCCAATCACATATCATCCTTCACCGAATTACCAAGCACCCTCACCAAATTACCAATCACCCCCACCAAATTATCAAACTCCACCACTTTCCTACCAAGCTCCACCACCCACATATCAACCTGCTTCGCCCAAATATCCACAACCCGCTCATGTCTACTTCACTTATAATTCCCAATCATCTCATTACCAATCCCCTCCTGCACGCCAAAACTTACCTAGACATCGTCCCAATTTTTATCGCCGTCCTCCAAAGTAATATACCGCCATAGCCGAGCCCATTGACAAGCTGTATGAAAAACTCAAAGCTGCTGGTTATGTTAAACCTATCCTCATTGCCACCCCTGAGAATCCTTCTCAGTGGCTTAACCCAAAAAAATATTGTGCATACCATTCCGGCATGAAAGGACACACCATCGAAGAATGTCATTCTCTGAAGGATAAAATACAGGCTCTCATTGACAAGATTATCGTGGCAAAAGACACCGCCCCAAACGTTTGCGACAATCTTCTACCAGACCATAAGGGTAGAGGTATCCATATGATTGAAATAGAAGACTATTGGGATCCCGAGGGGTCAATCGGGTTGATCGCAGAAGGCGACGACCCAAAGAAATCCGCAGTCACTCTCAAACCGATCATAGTTCAGATTCAGCCATCTGAAGCCGCTAAGATGAATATGTCTATACCATTTGAGTTTGAGGCAGCACCACCGACAAAGTCACCAGTTCCAATTGAAGTTGAGTTTGTA
Organism: Nicotiana paniculata; assembly: GCA_005239505.1. Lineage (NCBI taxonomy): Eukaryota > Viridiplantae > Streptophyta > Magnoliopsida > Solanales > Solanaceae > Nicotiana > Nicotiana paniculata. The sequence goes on along the minus strand of ML341605.1, from coordinate 19,996 downwards.
TCTCCACCAAATACACTAGCATCATTCAAGGTCACAGTCTTGCCACCCCGAACACATATTCCGTTTGAAGTAAAGATGGCTGCACTAATTCTGGTGGCAATGTCAACCACGCCACCCTTATATTCAAACGGTATTCCTTGGGACTACACAGCCGAGGAAAGAAGGAAAGGCAAGGTCAGGTCTGAGGAAGCTGTCGCAGCACAGGGTATGACGAGAACTGGTAGGTTCCACACCCCTGAGCATCTGGCCGAGTCAAGAAAGCAGGCCGCCAACCGGCCTCCCCTTATCGAAACAGGTCCCGATGACCTTTGGAGAAATATACATTCTAAGGAGTATTCAATCATCGACCAACTGAATAATACAACGACACAAATATCCATCCTCTCTCTACTGTAGAATTCCGAAACACACAGAAATGCTTTGTTGAAAGTGTTGAGTGAAGCATATGTGCCAAACAACATCACTAGTGCTGAAATGGCCAACATGGTAGGCTAGGTACTGGAGAGTCATAAAATCACTTTTCATGAGGATGAGCTACCACCTGAAGGATTGGGGCACAACAAAGCGCTGCACATCACCGTTCAGTGCGAGGATCATTTCATCACAAGAATCTTGATTGATGGAGGTTCCAGTCTTAACATCTGTCCGTTGATAAAACTCAAGAAATTGGGTAAAGGGATACATGAGATAAAGGATGGGGCGATCAATGTGAAATCTTTTGATGGTTCTCAGAGGTCCACCATGGGGGAGATCAGTCTATGTCTACATATGGGACCAACTTGGTTCGAAGTGGATTTCCAGGTGATAGATGTTCCGGCATCCTACAACCTGTTGGGATGATCCTGGATTCATACTGATGGGGCCGTAGCATAAATACTACATCAGGAGGTAAAATTCGAGTGGAACCACCAAGAGGTGATTATTCATGGTGACGGTAGCAACCCCATTTATAGCCGTCAAACTATTCTGATGATTGACGGGAAAAGGAAGATAGGCGGAGGAACTTACCACCATATTGAATGGGTCAATGCCATCGACAAGGATAAATGGTGGGATAAAAGATCAAGAGCATCTTGAACTGGAGAGGATATGAGCCAGGCAAAGGTATCGATAAAAACCTCCAAGGGATCACGAAGCCCATAAAGCTCAAGGAACATGGCACCACTTTCGGTCTAGGGTATAAGTACACCTGGCAGGAATTTAACGACCGGTCGCCACCTTGGCGCATCTCTATTACCCTTTGGAACAGCCGATACCTCATCTTGAGCAGACTTTCAAGCAAGCTGACACTATCTACGATTCAGATGAAGAAGAAGCACTTGCAGCAATGAGGAGCTTGTTTCTACAGAATGATTATATGGATTGATGTGTTGTCCTCGAGGGAGAGGGGGAGGGGGAGGAAGGCCCTTCCATACAGACTGTAATCAAGGGGACATATCTCAAGAACTAGTCTATCAAGACAACCAAAGCCCGACGAGCCTCGGGGTAGCAAGGCTAAAGCAAGCACTATTAGCTGTTTATTTGCTAAATGATTTTCCTTTTCCTGCATTTTTCAATTTCTGCAATAAAGATCTTTAATGTTCAAAACAGTTATTCAATCTATCAAAAGCATCTCCTAAATTTTACGAACCTGATATTCATTGTTATTTGTTTTCTCCATTACTTTATTTATACAGCATTACTATTACTTGTCTTGACGAACCGATGGCTGTGACATGCAATGAGACAATGCAGCAAACAGACATTGGTTCAGATGAAAACGACATACCTGACGAGATTGTCAAAGAAGTTGAAACTTTGAGAACAGACCTAAGTCCAACCTGGATGAGACCGATGTTATCAACCTGGCAGATTCAGAAAATGTCAAGGAAACTCGTATCAACATTCATTTGTCACCATCAGAAAAGAAAGAATACACAGAGTTTATAAGAGAGTAGGAGGACGTATTTGCATGGTCGTATGATGACATGACTGGTCTAAGTACGTCTATTGTGGCTCACAAACTGCCAACCGACCCAACGTGTCCACCAGTGAAACAAAAGCTGAGAAATTTCAAACCCGACATGAGTTTGAAAATCAAAGAAGAGGTTACCAAGCAGATCAACGCCAAAGTTCTCCGGGTAGTGGAGTATCTGACATGGTTAGCTAACATTGTACCTATGCCGAAGAAGGACGGGAAGGTCAGAGTCTGCGTCGACTAACAGGATCACAACCGGACCAGTCCTAAAGATGACTTCCCCTTGCCAAATATACACATTCTGATTGACAACTGCGCCAAACATGAATTGCAGTCCTTTGTGGATTGCTTTGCTAGTTATCACCAGATTTGGATGGATGAGGAAGATTCTAAGAAGACAGCGTTCACTACGCCAAGGGGGGTGTATTGTTACAAGATGATGCCGTTCAGTCTAAAGAATGCAGGGGCCACCTACAGGAGGGTCATGACCACCATATTCCATGACATGATTCACAAAGAGATAGAGGTGTACGTAGATGATGTCATTATCAAATCAAAGGAAGATGCTGATCACATGGAGAATTTAGGGAAGTTCTTCAATAAGTTGCGAAAATAAAATCTGAAACTGAACCCCGCGAAGTGTGCATTCGGGGTTCCTGATGGGAAGTTGCTGGGATTTATTGTAAGTCGCCGGGGAATAGAATTGGATCAGTCCAAGGTCAAAGCCATTCAAGAGTTACCACCACCAAGGAACAAGAAAGATGTGATGAGTTTCTTGGGGAGGCTTAATTACATCATCCGATTTATAGCACAGTCTACAGTCATCTGTGAGCCAATATTTAAGATGTTGAAGAAGGACGCTGCAACCAAATGGACCGATGATTGTCAAAAGGCTTTCGACAGAATCAAGGAATATTTGTCAACACCGCCAGTCTTGGTACCGCCTGAGCCAAGTAGACCTATGTTACTCTACCTTGCAATATTAGATGGAGCTTTCGGCTGCGTTCTGGGGCAGCATGATGAAACAGGAAGGAAGGAACAAACTATGTATTACCTCAATAAGAAGTTCACTCCATATGAGGCCCGGTATTCTCTATTAGAGCGTATATGTTGTGCTATAACTTGGGTCACCCAAAAGCTGAGGCACTACTTTTATGCCTACACAACATATCTCATATCAACGATGGATCCATTGAAGTATATCTTTCAGAAGCTCATGCCTACTAGCAAGCTAGCCAAGTGGCAGATCCTGCTGAGTGAATTCGACATTGTTTACATGACTCAGAAGGCAGTTAAAGGACAAGCTCTGGCAGACCATCTTGCTAAGAATCCCGTAGACGAAGGATATGAATCCCTGAAAACATATTTTCCTGATGAGGAGGTATCATTCATAGGAGAAGATATTGCAGAATCCTATGATGGTTAAAGGGTGTACTTTGATGGAGCAGCAAACTTCAAGGGAGTCGGTATTGGAACAGTACTAGTATCAGAGACCGGTCAGCATTATCCGATATCCGCCAAACTCAGGTTCCCTTGCACCAACAATATGGCCGAATATGAAGCCTGCAACTTGGGGCTCAATATGGCCATTGACATGAACGTCCAGGAGCTGTTAGTGATTGGGGATTCAGACTTATTGGTACATCAGGTACAAGGAGAATGGGCAACAAAGAATTCCAAGATACTGTCGTATCTACACCACGTACAGGAATTGAGAAAGAGGTTCACAAAGATAGAGTTCCGGCACGTCCCCAGAATCCAAAATGAATTCGGTGACGCATTAGCTACTTTGTCCTCAATGATCCAGCATCCGGACAAGAATTTCATCGACCCTATTCCCATAAAAATCCATAATCAGCCAGCTTACTGTGCCCATCTTTGTTTCATGACATCGATAGGTACTTGGCAAAAGGAGAATACCCCGAGCTTGCAAATTCCACTCAGAAACGCACACTTCGAAGATTGTCCTACAATTTCTTTCACATCGGAGGAATCCTGCATAGGAGGACTCCTGATTTGGGTTTATTAAGGTGTGTTGACGCGAATGAGGCATCAAAGTTGCTAGAGGAAATTCATGCAGGGACCTGTGGCCCACATATGAACGGTTTTGTTTTAGCAAAGAAAATACTCCAAGATGGTTACTTTTGGATGACTATGGAAACGGACTACATCCAGTATGTTCGGAAGTGACACCGCTGCTAGATACATGGGGATATGATAAAGGTGCCTCCAAGTGAGCTCAATGCAACAAGCTCACCATGGCCGTTCGCCGCCTGGTGTATGGACGTTATTGGACCAATTGAGTCGGCCGCTTCCAATGGCCACATGTTTATTTTGTCGCCATTGACTACTTCACTAAATGGGTCGAAGCAGCCTCCTACAAAGCAGTTACCAAGAAAGTTGTGGACGACTTTGTCCGCGACCACATCATTTGTCAGTTCGGGGTTCCAGACTCAATCATAACCCACAATGGTTCTAATCTCAACAGTGACTTGATGAAAGATATGTGTGAAACTTTCAAGATCAAACACAAGAATTCCACAGCATACAGACCTCAGATGAATGGAGCCGTAGAGGCCGCTAACAAAAACATCAAGAAAATACTAAGAAAGATGATAAAAAGGCACACACAATGGCATGAAAAGTTATCATCTGCCTTACTGGGATACCGCACCACCGTCTGCACATCAACAGGGGCAACTCCCTATATGCTAGTTTATGGTACAGAGGTTGTTATCCTCGCCGAAGTGGAGATCCCATCTCTAAGAATTATAAATGAGGCTGAGCTCAGTGATGCAGAGTGGGTAAGAAGTCGTTATGAGAAGCTAGCCCTTACAGACGGGAAGAGAATGAATGCAGTATGTCATGGTCAACTATATCAGAATAGAATGGCTAGAGCTTTCAAGAAGAAAGTCAAGCCGAGATGATTCACCCCAGGGCAGCTGGTGTTAAAGAAAATATTTCCGCATCAAGATGAAGCCAAGGGGAAGTTCTCTCCTGACTGGCAAGGTCCATACATGGTTCATAGAGTGCTGACAGGAGGAGCACTTATACTCGCAGAAATGGACGGAGAAGTCTGGCCCAAGCCAATCAATTCATATGCAGTCAAGCGCTACTATGTGTAATCATTATGCTTCCTCAATGATGTAATTTGAATACGCCTGACCTGGTTCCCGTTAAAGAGGAGAGGGGATACGTAGGCAGCCCTATGGGTTCGGTCACAATTCAATAAATCTCTTTTCTTTTCCCCGCAATTGGAAATTGGGGCAGAATTTTGAGAAGGACCCTCAAAATTCCGAAGCAAGTTCAGCCAGTCACGGCGCAAGCGGCAGTTAGAGGCATCCACCCAGCAAACTGGGGCAGAATTTTGAGGAAGACCCTTAAAATTCCGTAGTAGAAGAGGTAGCAATGTCTCAAGTCGTGCCGCGTCGTCGGTTCATCTAAAAAACCATTCTAGATTATATATTACACTTTTACAAAATCATTCATATTTTTTTTTTTTGAAACAACTTTAGCGAATGATACCCCAATGATACAGACAGTATCATCAGATCAAGCCAACGAGCCAAGCAGAGCCAGCCGGAATGCGAACTAACCTTCCCCCTTACAAAACTCACGATCTTTCTTTGGATGCAAGCACAAGTTGCAGAAGCCCCAAAACATATTATCTGCTCAAAGGACAGACATTGTTCCTCAAAATCATCGCACACGCCACTATTTATTATCAGCACAAACGATGCTTCATATCACAATTCTCTACCATAATTAATGCCAGCTAAGAATTTATGTCGTCCTTCCTCGCATATTGCATAAGGCTACCTTTCTACCTTCCGAGACTAAACGATGTCCCCATCTACATCCGCATATTGCATAAGGCGACCTTTCTGCCTTACGGGACTAAACACTGTCTCCATCTGCATCTGCATATTGCATAAGGCTTCCGAGGGTAAACGCTGTCTCCATCTACATCTGCATATTGCATAAGGTTACCTTTCTGCCTTTCGAGACTAAATGCTATCTCCATCTGCACCCGCATATTGCAAAGGCTACCCTTCTGCCTTCCGAGACTAAACGCTGTCTCCATCTGCATCCGCATATTGCATAAGGCCACCTTTCTGCCTTACGGGACTAAACACTGTCTCCATCTGCATCCGCATATTGCATAAGGCTACCTTTCTGCCTTTCGATACTAAACACTGTCTCCCATTAACTTTTCAAAAGCATCCCCTGTCTCTATCATTCGCTTCCTTTCAGGCTAAGCTCTTCCCTTTTAAATTCGCAAGACTAAGCTTTGTCGTGTCAGCATCATGCTATTGCATCTTCATGGGCTGAAATATCGCCAACCTATCCAAAGGCGTCATTGTTCAGAGGCACCATCTTCATAGCCCAAGAACACCATGTCATGGCCTGAGGATCTCTTTTTATCATTTTGCATATTATTATTAAAAGGCGTCATGGTTCGGAGGCACCATCCTCATGCCCGAGAACATCATTTCATGGCCTGCAAATCCTGCATCAAGCAATTCATGGCCAAGGACATCATGGTCTAAAGACGTCATCCTTAATTGTCCAAAGACATCATTCATCGTCCAACGGAAATTTGCATCATGTTTAAATTACGCACAGTATACGCTTGTATTGTTTCTTTGTAGGTAGTCCGGCAAGTGACATCCATCCAGGCGGGAGCGATTCTGCTGCAGGTCTCCTTACTATCCCATAAGTCATTTTCTCATCTAACCCTGTACTTGGCGTCCGTTTTTGTAAAATTTCATCCGCATACTTCACCGATGACCCCGGAACTACATACGGCCTAATTCTTATAAGACTAGGGATATGTAGGCAGCTCGGGAACCAGGATGCGGCCTGAACCTTTCAAGCTATTTCCACTTGGCCAAAATTGGCCATCATATCTTTACCCGACAACTCTTCCATCCTTCCCGGGTAAAGAGGGGCAGTTGTTGATACCCAATTTTTATCAAATTATTTTTTAGTTTGTATATACACCTCCAAGATCGCTCTTTATAATAACTGGTATTTTTCTGAGATCTCTTCCTATTTTATTAAATCCTTTCCCAATTTATTCAGTATTTTATATTCAATAATTATTCATAAATTGATTGTAAAGAATTTCAAAATATTTCCCAGTCAATATATATCATTTTTAATCCTGTTGGGATTTAATTATTAGCCAATTTGGCATTATTTGACTATAATTACAATAACTTTGCAACTATGGCCTAATTGTACATTTTCTACCACTTAAATCAATAATTATTTCAGTTTATATTTTTTCGTACTCGTTAATTACCTTAATTTCATTTATCTAGCATCAATTTCATTTTATATGATTACTAGCTATTTTATTTAACTACTTATCTATTTTAGTGGTTATTTAACTAATAGCCATTTTTTTTAATTTCGATTCTAGCGTAATTTTAATCCAACCCATCAGATTTCTTAATAACCCAATCCCAGACCCAGCCCAAATCAAATCCATACCCGGCCCAACCCCGAATCTATCTGAGCCGTTCATCAAATTAGATCAACGACCTAGATCCCACCTACCATAATTAAACCTTAGAGACTACCCCCTCCGACCCATCATTTCCAAACCTCTCAATTCTTTCTCTATCTCTCTGGTTCTCTATGGTTTTCTCTAGAACCTTCCCTTATCTCTCCACCTCCAATGGAGTCTGTTCGTCTTCTCCGGCTAGTTCCCTCGCCGGAAACTGTGATCTTTCACTGTCTCTTGTTTATTGATTCACCCTACACCGGTCTAAGGTACCCTAAGGCCCTCAGGCGAGCCTGGAGTGGTTCAGCTCCTACCTGTGGTCTCTCATGCCATCTTCTGGCCTCCTCCGGCCATTTGAGTGAGAGCCATGGCTTTTCCGGCTAATGATGGCAACATCTTCAAGTTTTTCCTTGTTTTCAACTCTCCGAAACCCTAATCCCTTGTATTTTTCGATTTTCTTTTAGATATGACTTAGATCTGTGTATATTATGGGCTCTTTATTATTTTCCTTAAAGGTTTTTTGATTTTCTCTAAAATAGCGATTCGTCTTCAACTAGAGTTCCTTAACCCCTTTCAAAAACGCTTTCTCTTCTGATTTTTTGGTACTAACCTATGATTCTCAGTATATTTTTGAATGTTTGATTAAGCATTCTCTCTTTATTTGATTTATTCTTTTAAAAATCCCATTTTTAGGGTTTTGAGTTCATCTTGGTTGCTGTGTTTAGTTGATCTGTGTGTTTCTCATAAACACAGTATGATTCTATGATTTTTACTTATGTTTGGTTGATTAGGGTTTTTGTGTTCGACTATTCCTGACTATATCATGCTCTATGAGAAACCCTAACTCATATATGGTACTGTTACTCCTCATGGTCCCGATTATAGCTTATTACTTGCTTATTCTCATGGTGCCATGATAAATCAGTGTTATCTTCTTTATTTTCCTTAGAACTATGATGTTTTCCTTAAAGCTATGATTCTGTGTATTTTTCCTTAGAACTACTTACTAATCTTGCATATCTGTGCGACACTTGCCTTATTTGATAACTAATTCCCTGTGATTACTAATTTTCAGAATTATTTTCTACCTTCTGTTATGTATAAGTATGTTGTCAATTAATTATACACTTTTCTTAATTAATATATCATGTACCTAGCCTTAATCACATGTCCTATTCTTTACTACTCTTTGTGCTATTAAAATCAGTTTTTCAAATGAGTTCTCTTTCCTTCTTTACTACTGTGGTATCCGTTTGAACTATGACTCCTTAAATTGTGGGGAGTACTGGTATTGATTGGATCCCAATTGTGTTTATTTCCATAATTATTCACTTTACTTGATTCCTTTCCTTTTGTTGCCACTACTTGTTACCGTTTGGGTTTGATTCCTTAACTAAAGGAAGTCTGTATGATAAATTAACTCTAATTTGATGATTATTTCTATAATTACTACTGAACTGTTATTTTTATCTTATTCCTCTACCTGTTTTTCAAAAAGTATATATACTCTATTCATACACACACAGACACACGAACAAACCCGTTCAAAAATCTCTCTCACATTCAAAAGACTTTCTGCTCTTCTTTCTGTACTAATTACCACTATCTGGGTTAGCCGGCTGCAAGCCAAGGCTAGCTATTGTGCATTATCCTACTTTCCTGTTTGTGTTATTGCTTTTTTCACTTCACTAGTATGTCCTAATTTATCTTTCAGTCTTCAAACCAACATGTTTCCTTACTGTTATGATTCAGCATGCTTCTAACCTGCTTATTTATTTTTTTCAGTATATATCTAGGATCCTAAAGTCCACTCTGCATGTTTAAATTAGGCTTCATCTGTTTCTGTACATTTAGCACCTACTTCATACATGTCTATGACTTGTACATTAGTTTAACCATGGCCTTAGGTGTTAATCTGACCTAGCACTATACCCCAAACCCTCTAGACCCTTAAAAGTTCCTGATTGCATGTATGTATGCTTATTTGGCTGTTGTATGTGTGCCCTTACATGCTCTGTATTTGTCCCTAAACCCCATTACCCATGTTTGTGATTGTTGGACCATCCTTGGTCCTTGTGTGATGTTAAATTGTCATTTCCCTCTTCAAAAAAAAATTGTTTTCTCACTTACTCTATCTCAAATTGTTCCTTACTTAAATCCCTTTAAACAAAAAACACTCTCATAAACTCTTATAAGTCTAAGTTCAGCCCCTTTGTGTGAGCACTGCTTTGGGGACCCTTTGAGTACCCTCTGAACTCTGACACACAAGGCTAGGCATTTCCACACTGCACATGTTTAACTATATCTGGGTGTGAGCACCGCTCGGGAGCCCTTGAGGTCCTTAAGGAACTCTGACACATCCGAATTATGAGAAGGCTATGCAATACCATAAGGCAGTGAGGTTTGGAAGATCTGGGCCTAATTGAAGGCTCCCTATAGAAGTAACTTCTTATTTTCCTTTAAGTTGTGTAATTCATAATTCTCTGGCATGTAGTAATCTATAAACAACTCAGGGGGATGGATATGAAAAGGGAGGGGTAGCTACGTATGCATTAGCTATCAAAGGGATAAAAAGTATGCTATTAGACTTTATTTTCTATCTGTGCAATAGAGATCATGTTTTAGGCCCATGTGTTAAAACCCATGTTGTTTGATTTTATATCCTATCTGTGCAATAGAGATCATGTTTTAGGCCCATGTGTTAAAACCCATGTTGTTTGATTTTATATCCTATCTGTGCAATAGAGATCATGTTTAGGCTCATGTGTTAAAATTCATGCATTAGAAATCATGTTCATTAGGTCTCATGCCTACTATTTCAGCATGTTCACGTTACTTAGAAAATCCTGCTAATGAATGGTATCTTCTACTGTCATGTTCCACACTGCCATGTACGCTTAGAAATCTTGTCTTAGGCTAAACAACATAAAAAATAAATATTCATATTTTGAAATAATGATTGATACTGAGCAATTAGAAATCATGCTTAGGAATTCTGCATACGCATCATTCTGCAACTCTATATGTGCATTAGATATCATGTCATAGGGCCCTATTCACCCAACTACATTTAGTCTACTTACTAAGTATAAAGGTATAATAACCTCACTCATTTTTTGTCTAAAAATAAATGCCTCTGTGTTCTGAATAACCTAGAACATCATGTTTAAGTTATAGCTACAACCGTTCCTTTAAATAATTCTGCTAATATACATTTCCCTCGCCTAAGCAAGCCTTAGGTAACTAACCCCTTTTAGAAATTAGAAATCTATCTTTCTTGTGTGTGCTGCTTCGCGCTAATAGGTCTTTCTTTTAATAAAAATTAGGCAAACTAATTAAGAGCATGTTTTCCTTGAGTGACAAAATAAGTCTTCATGTCTGTTTATCCTCTGAATTCACCTAGATACCATGTATTAGGATCCTAATTAACAATATTGCCCTTATATGTGTTTGAGTCGTGCTAATTATATGCATTATCTGCGGAGGAAAATCTGAGCCTCTTATATGCTCCTATGTGTTTCCCACTGACTGCAGTCTTATATGTTCCTTGCTTGTCGCCTTAGAATCTTACCCCTTTAAACCTGAGGGTTTGCCTAGTACCTACCTTTTAGGATAGAATCTTAACTTCCTCGAGGACTGATAGGATGGGACGGTGAATAGCACGCAATAGAATTTGTGACCAACACGCGCTTTAATCACCTTTACGGGGTGGGAAGGGTAGAATATGGATATGATGACCGGTGCGCTAATACTACGTGTAGCCCTTCTTCGAGGAGTGATTACCGGGTATTGCATTGATGTGATCCATATTATTATAAACCTAGGAAACCTTTTATATGCTTAGCTTGTAATCTTTTTCCAAAGTCTAACCTCTTTTACAATATTTTCAAACATCTGTATGTTTAAGACTTAAATCCCATCTTATTTGAGCCTTTACTTGTTTATGCTATCTGTACAAATTCATGAAATCATTCGGCGGGGAAGCACACGTGTGGATCCTGAGGGGTGCCTAACACCTTCCCCGTAGGATAATTGCAAGCCCTTACCCAAGTCTATGGTTAGCAACATAGTTATAATTCAACCCCTTAGGTGCCATAATGCACCGTTAAAATCGTTAGGTGCAGACTCTTCAAACATTCAAACCCCCTTTCCCAAAAGAAATGAGTTGCCCCAACCAATGTCATAAACCCGATCTTCGCGAGGAAAAAGGGGGCGCGGCAAGTGTTGTGGAGATTTAAAACGGGTTCCTATCAATTATGAGGCTAATTGTCGGTGTTGGTTTTGCTTACAAGCAGTTATTATGATCAGAAGTGTTATTATAAGCCTATGTGTGGTGTGTTATGTTATTTGGTTGTACCTTGTGGGGGTAGGCATGAGCCGTTTCAGCTGGTTGAGACTAATATCGGGTATGGATTTAGAATCGGGTCTTTTGGAAATGAATGAAAGGTAAGAATTTTGACTCTGAGGCTTATCGGTGTTGGTAAAAAGGCTAAATTATTGTTGGGATGGTGTCGTCAGGCTTATGTGGATTGGGGTGACATGAGATCACACGCGGGTGTATGTTGGAAGTGTGCATTTAGTGATTTGAAGATTTCGAGGGGATTCTTGGCACCTTCAAGGATGAACATTTGTTTAAGAGGGGGAGAATGTAACGACCCAACCGGTCATTTTGATAATTTAAGTCCCGCTCGGCAGCATTTGATCTGAGCAGCTTCGTAAGGTGATTTTGGACTTAGGCGTGCGTCTGGATTTGAATTTGGAGGTCCGTAGAGTGATTTGAAGCATTTCGGCAAAAGTTGAAGTTTGGAAGTTGGAGAGGTTTGACCAATAGTTGACTTTCATGATATCGGTCTCGAAATGCGATTCAGAGAGTTGGAACATCTCCGTTGTGTTATTTGAGACTTGTCTGCAAAATTTGACGTCATTTCCGATTGGTTTGATTGGTTTCGGCACGAGCTTTAGAAGTTGGAAGAGTTGGAAGTTCATAAGTTCGACTCATAGTGCGATTCGTAGTCTCGTCATTATTTGATGTGATTCGAGTCCCCGAACGAGTCCGTGTTAGGTTATAGGACTTGTTGGTATGCTTGGACAGGGTCTCGGGGGCCCCGGGTGTGTTACGATCGAGTTTTGGATGTTTTTCCTAGTTTTGAGCAAGTTTTTTTCTGGTGTTTCGCATCTGTGACACTTTGGGGCGCAGGTGCGGTTCCGCTTCTGCGTGAGCCTTGCTGCTTCAGTGTCCATGATGGCCCTGGGAGCTTTCTCACTTCTGCGGAGGCTGGCATGCAGGTGCGAAGGCCGCTTTTGTGGTCCAGCAATCGCACTTGCGAGGAATCTTGCTTCTGAGGCTTCCTATTCGCTTCTGTGGTGTGGCTGGTGCGGCTGTAAATCTGCAAATACGGTCCCTGGCCTGGTTAGCTAAGTTCGCAGATGCGGGCTCTTTCTCACAGATGCGGTTCTGCAGGTGTGACTCCTTGTCTGCAGATACGGAAGTCCTGGCAGAACATTTAAGTCGAGGGTTTGGCCATTTTCTTCATATTTTGAGTTTTAGACTTCGATTTTGGAATCTTCTGTGGTGGGTTTTTCAAGCAAATAAATTGGGTAAGTGTTCTTCACCTAGAATTTAATATATTCCATAATTTTATCTTTATTTTTATCATTTAATTTGTATTTTGAGTTGAGGAAAATGTTGGTTTTTGAAAGAAATTTTTCAAAATGAAAAATCACAATTTGAGGGACGGAGTGGTATCATAATTTGATAATTTTAGTATGGTTGAACTCATAACAGAATGGGTGTTCGGGTTTTGTAAAATTTGTTGGGTTCCGATGTGCGGGCCCGGGAGTCGACTTTTGGGATCGATTTCTAGATTTTTGTAAAGATTGAGACTTTATGATCCGGAATAGTTTCTTATATGTTTATTTGTTCTTTGAATTTATTTTGGTTAGATTTGAGTCGTCCGGAGGTCTTTTCACCCGAGAAGTCCATTTTAGAGTACCACATTGTCTTCTTTAAGGTAAGCATCTTGCCTAACTTTGTATGGGGGAACTACCCCTTAGGATTTGAGTCTTCTATGTTGATTGTAGTCTGTGTATGTGAGGTGACAAGTACGTGCTCGGGCTTATGTTTGGGAAATTGGCCTTTTAGGGTTCCTAGGTTCTTGTATTCATTGAATATGTAGTTGTACTTGTATGATTACATCCCTTAATTACGAGCTTCACCTTTACCTGCTTAATTAGAATTAATTGCTTCATGACCCACTCTTACTGATATTTGATCCATATGTGTCTTTATTGAGACTGTTATCTCTTTCATTTCCATGTTACCTTCCCCTAACTGCTTATCCCTATTTGAAGTTGTAGTTATCCATTTTTGTAAATGTTCTCCCTTAATTGAGGTTATGGTGATCTTCTCGCTGCCTACCTTTGGTTGAATTGGATGTATCCCTCCCGTAATTGTCCAACCTTAAAAGAAGCTTAGAGGTTTTATACCTTAGTGGACCTTCCTTTATTTGGAATTTATTGGACTCGTGTTAATTTCTTGTTATTGAACCGTACATGGTGGAACTATTGTTGCGTGTTATTTTCTTACTTGTTGAGTTTTTTTTGTTATGCCTAGTATTCCTTATTGTTGTTATTCCTTGTGAACTAGTTTTACCTCTTCTTGAGATCGAAGGTTCTTGAGTTGATTTATTTACTGTACTTTGTATTATTGTCATTGTTGTTGTTGTACTTGTTGTGGTGATGCATGAGGTTTTTGCCGTGCGAATGTGGTTATTGTGATGCACGAGGTTACTGCCGTGCGGTGATTGATATGGGGATTTGCACGAGGTTTCTGCCGTTCGATTGTTAATATGGGTATTCACACGATGTTTCTGTCGTGTTGTGATTACTATTAATATTGCACATGCGGCATGACAAGGAGGAATATATATATATATATATATATATATGTGTGTGTGTGTGTGTGTGTGTGTGTGTGTGTGTGTGTGTGTGTGTGTGTGTATGGGTTGCGCATGTGGCGAGATAATGTGAGAACATATTTATGCACGTGTGGCGAGACAAGGTGGTCATTTACTTTACTGTTGCACACGTGGCGAGACAAGGTGGGCTGTGTCAGGGATTGATTTGTGATGATTTGTCTTGGCCTGGGGGCATTCTTGTTGTTGATATTGTGTAGTGGTACACTTACCTGTGTGAGCTTATTCTTGTGAAAGTTGTGAGAAAATATTCAACGTGTTGTCTGTTCCTTTTAGTATGCTTACTAGCTGGTTGAACTATGTTAGGACACTTGCACAAGCATATATGCAGTTAAGCACTCTTATTGGATTTAGGGGCTTCCATGTTATTGTTGAGTATAGATACGTTTGTTGTACTTGCCTTCTATGTGAGAGTGGTTCTATTTGGCACGTGAGTCGTCAGTGTGATTATGGGGTGAAATGAGGGCACACGATGCCAAATGTTAGGGTTCAGATATTAGGACCCGTGAGTGTGAATAGTATGAGGTTTGGTACCTCGTGGAGTTTTTTTTTACTAAAACCTAATGTGAAAACGGTCGTTGTTGTTGAGTTATTACTTGTCTTTCCTGTATCTATGATCTCTGATTTTGGATTTGTTTCTGTTCATCCTCTTGTGCCATTATTTGGGTATTCTGCTGGTATTTATTTTATTCCCTTTTTATTGCAATTACTGTATTGTCAGCCACATTGCGATGTCTTTATGTGGATATAATACTCTGTTGTTTCCATACTTATACTTGTTAAAGTTATATAGTCCAGCAGGTGTCTTGACTGTTCCTCTTCACTACTCCACTGAGGTTAGTCTTGATACTTGCTGGGTACCGTTGTGGTGTACCAATACTACACTTTTGCATATTTTTGTGCAGATCTAGGTATTTAGTAGCCGGTGGATCATTAGCTAGCAGCAGGGATTACTGTTGTGGGGACTCAAGCTAAACCTAGTGCAGGGTTCGCAGGCTTCGAAGTCACCATCATATTTTGTTCATACACTGTCTTTACTTACTTCAGAACAGTTGTATTTAGAAGTTGTAGTAAACTCTATAGATTTTATGACTTGTACTACCGGTTTTGGGGAAATTGCAAACTGTATAGAGAATGTCATTTCAGAAATTATTAGATGTTATTTCATAAATGTTAGGGTTATCTAGTCCTTACGACTAGGTGCCATCACGATACCCAACGGAGGGAAAATTTGGTCGTGGCATCCTAAGTTTGATCATAAGTTGACTTTGTGGCTATCGAGCTCAAATTTTGGTTTCGATACTTGGATAGATTTGTTTTATCATTTGTGACTTGTGTGCAATGTTTGGCGTCATTTCGAGTTGGTTTGGTAGGAATTAGACGCTTGGTTGTGATATTAGAAGTTTTTGAGTTCTTTGTGATTTTTATGCGTTTTGGTGTTCAATTCGTGTGATTACTTATCGTTGTTTTCGTTTCGGCCTTCTTATTGGAGTACTTTGTTTTAATCTTGTATCCTTGTATTTTTGCTTCGGTTTTCTAATTGATGTTCTTGCTACTGCATTTCCTTTTATCTTTCCTAAGTTGAGGGTGTTCCAGAAACAACCTCTCTGGCTTCTTGTAGGTAAGGGGAATGTCTGCGTACATACTACCCTCCCAAGACCCTACTTGTGAAATTATACTGGGTTTGTTGGTGGTGGTGATGGTGGAGTACGATTCATGGTTCCGGATGTTATTTTGGTATTTTGAACTCGCGAGCGAGTTCGTGCGATATTTTTAGACTTGTGTCGATGTTTGGTGTGGATCCCCGAGGCTCGAGTGATTTTTGGATGCATTTTAGTTGAGTTTCAAATTTGCTGGTTCATGGCTAGTGCTTCAGGCTGTGCAAATGCGAGATCATGTTCATATTTGGGGAACTCACATTTGGAATGTGTGCATCACATTTGCGATTTGATGCCTGAGTGGACTGGCTTTGCATTTTCGGAGCTAGTGTCGCATTTGCAGATGTTGGCAGGGTTGTCAAGCTTCGCATTTGCGATGCCTGGATTGCGTTTACGATGGAGAACTAGTGCTGGAGCAGGCCGCAATTGCGAACTTCTTTTCCCATTTGTGATGCCTGCCGGGTTTGCATTGCGGATCCGTAGTCGCATTTGCGATAACCTCAGTGATAGGTCAGGCTTCACATTTGTGATGCCTATGTTTCATTTGTAAATCTCAGGTCACAAATGCGACATCTACAGCTTGTTTTAATAATGGGATTTCGGGACATAGTCTCATTTTATCACATTTTGAGCCCTCAACTTGGTGGGAGGCGATTTTTGAAGGGAATTTTCACATCTAGCTACTAGGTAAGTAATTTTAACTCAATTTCAATACTTTAACTTAATTTCTTATGGATTTTAACATCAAAATCATTAATTTGAAAGGAATTTTTTGCTATTTTTTAAAAAATAAAAATTTGGGATTTAAGAGTCGATTTGGACTCAGATTTAAAAACCAAATACATATTTGGACTCGTGGTGCTATGTGTAGTCGAGATTACCCTTTGGCTCGGTTTTTGACCGGGCAAGCCCAAGGTTGACTTTTATTGATTTTTGGAAAAAGTGTAAAAATCTTAACTTTATTAATCGATATTGGTTTCTCTTGCATTGTTTGATATTAATAAGTCATTTTTGGTTATATTTGAGCCAATTGGAGGTAACTTTTAGAGAAAAAGCATTTTTAGAGTATTGATTGAGGGCTCATGAGGTAAGTATCTTGCTTAAATTTGTATGAGAAAATTACCTCTTAGGATTTGGCATAATTGTTTATTATGTTATGTGAAAACGACGAATACATGAGATGACGAGTGTGTACAAGGACGTATGTGTTCCTTATGACCGGATTGACCCGAGGTTGCTCTTATTGCCTTGTTTTGTTTGAGAGGTCCATGTACTACGCATTTTCACTGTGGATAATTACTTGAGTCTATGTTTCATGTTAGAGATTACACTATGATGTGACACGAGGTCTTTGTTGTAAGGTGTGACTTATGATGTGACACGAGGTCTTTGTTGTGCGATGTGACTTATGATGTGGTGCAAGGTTTCTGTTGTGCGGTGTGACTTATGTTGGTGCACAAGGTCATTGTTGTACGAGAGTGATTGACAATGTGGGCACGATGTGCCATATATGTACGATTCTATTGTATGACTTTTTGTTGGAACTAATGACCATATATGTATTATACACACGTGTATAAGACCTAGGTATACACTAGGTCTTATACACTAGGCATGCCTTGTAAGATAATTAATTTGCAGCCGTAGCAGAGATTAAGAAACAATTATACAATCAATCTAGAGTCAGAGTTTAAGAAAGCATATCATTCAACTCCATTAATTCAACAGCGACAGCAACCGGCGATTAAACCTGAGACCAATCTCCACGATCCACTAACTACGCGCTTTCACAGCCCGGAGAACTTGACCGATGGGACTTCTACCTTTGCCATGTATTCAAGAGACAGAATATGCTAGGATTTTCTAATAGCTAGGGAAAGGAGAATTGGCATCTATTTATAAAAAGTGCCTACCATCACAGGTCAATTGTTATTTGGTCTCACTTATCCACACACATACTATTTAATATTAGACTTTTTATTTATTTACCACTTGGACCACGTCACTATTCTTTCACACTGTAACCAATTAATGTATGTCTAAATTCCAACATTCTCCCACTTGTACGCCAACATTAATTGAGGACAAGAAAATAATTTCAAAACTTTTGAGTTTAGTGAAAAATATTTAAAAATATATTTTAGACTCTCTCGTAACCACACTACTCACATAGCCAAGGATAGAATGACCCATATAACAATCCATCTAGTCTCAATGGAGAATACTAACAACGAATCATAGCAGGCATCATGCAATTTCAAGGTATGATTTATTTCTATGATCGCATATGCTAGACTTTTCATCAACATAGATCAAACATGTGTACTAATCATATTATCTTTCTAATCAAGGTGAACAAAGCCGTACATCTTACAAAAAATAATCCTCCAAGTGATATAATAACCATATCACCTCAGGAGCCTACAAGTGACACAAAAATCATATCACCTTAGGAGGTTTCCCTTGTGCCTTACACGGGATAATCAAGGCAACAAGAATCAAAACTAAAAGATACCATGAGTTTATGCAATATCCAATTGGGAATAAAAATTAAATAAATTATCACATTAGTCAATAAGCATGACAAATATAAAATAACACAAGCTTGCATAAAAATAAAATTTATTAAAAGTAATATCTCAATCAGCAGCACATCCAAAGACTCTAAAATATTCATGTTTTGAGCATGTTCATTAAACACTACAGGCCTAAGACCTTTACTGAAAGGACCAGCCAACACAGATTATGTGTTAATATGCTCAATACACATCACATTCTTTTACCGTGTCTCTAAATTTATTATACTTAAGGCTAACATGCTTAGAACCTCAAGTTCTCTTGTTATTCTTAGAGAAGAATACAATTGGATTGTTGTCGTAGAAAATAATCACCGACTTAAATATAAAATTCATAATTGTAATTTGGTAAGAAAATTCTTCATCCAGCCAACATAAAAATATACCTAGAAGTTGATTTCATAGTGTCTTGATAACCTGCAAAATGGTAATCTGAATATACCAGCAGGTCTAGATCATCAACCTTTTTATATACAAGCATGAAGTTTTTGGTATGTTGTAGATATCTCATCACTTTGTTTTCAGCCACGCAATGTGTCCACCCAGGNTTTAAGGTATTCTCAGAAAGCGCAGCCTCCCTAGTAGGGTGGTTAAAGATGAGGCCGCAGATTTCTGACCTCCAAGCCAGAACCATATGGGGGGGAAACCCATCCCGCACCAATGCTGTTAAAAGAAAATCTTCCCAGCATATTAACAGCAAATGATATATCAGGCCTTGTATAAACCTGTATATACATCAAGCAGCCAACAACACTTGCATATGACACATGTTTCATAGTTCTCTTTTCAATTCATTTTTAGGACATTGATCATTGCTAAGTTTGTCCCCTTTTATAACAGGTGCAACACTAGATCTGCAATCTTGAATATTGAAAGTTTTAGGAACACTCTCAATTTAAGAACGATGTGATAAACACAACAAACCACGTGACCTATCTCTTTTAATTTCTATCCCAAGAATAAAAGAGGCTTCACCAAGATTTTTCATATCAAAAGACCTAGACAAAACTTTTTGGTCTCATTCATCAAGCTCAAATCATTTAGGGCAATCAGAATGTTTAGCTATTTTGAGATAAACACATTCATCAAGCTTATTTTCCACAAATCTAAATTTTGTAATAATTTCGTCAAATTTTAAATACCACTGTCCGGAGGCTTGCTTAAGTCCACATATGGATTTGTTAATATTTCACACTAAATATTCTTTGCTAGCTTCTTTAAACCCTTCAGGTTGAACCATGTAATTTTCTTCAAGAAGACTCCCATTCAAGAAAGCACTTACATCTGGTACAACTCTAAATCAAAATGAGCCACAAGAC